>CABHPQ010172467.1:6501-49162 GCA_902168405.1 Peromyscus aztecus
GGCTGAATAAAATAACAGCTATGTCTGATGCACAGAAGCCTGGGGAGGAGTTCTGGCATTGTTTGTGCCTTAAGGCCAGTGTGGTAGGCCTTCACTTGCTCTTTCAGAAGAGTCTAGAAGGATTATCGTTTGTGGGAAAAGTAATTTTCATCCACTTCAACAATGTCACCCATGTAGGGAGATAGTAAGACCTATAACCCAGGCCTGCAATTTGGAGATAAATCTGAATTCAGATCCTAATTGAGCTATATTTGTCTGATAACCTTGGACAGGGACTTAACTCTTCCAATTCGCAGTCTCCTTATTCCCAACTGGAGATGATAACCTGTCTCATCTTTTTGTAAATGATTGACCACCATCCTCTGTACTCAATGGCACCCATGCAGCAGGTGCTTTTTAACTGTGGCTCCTGACAGAGACTAGAAACTGCTGGAAAAGATAGTGGGGGTCTTAGTTAGGGTTTTTATTGCTGTGAAGAGACACCATGACCACAGTAACTCTTATAAAGGAAAAACATTTAGTTGGGGTGGCTCGCTTATAGTTTTAGAGGTACAGCCCATTATCAGCATGGTGGCGGCATGCAGGCAGACAGTAGCTGAGAGTCCTACAGCTTGCAGGCAACCGGAAGTTGACTGTCTGTCACACTGAGTGAAGCTTGAGCAAAAGAGACCTCAAAACCCACCCCACAGTGACACACTTGCTCCAACAAGGCCATATCTCCTTATAGTGACACTCCCTTTGGGGACCATTTTCTTTCAAACCACCACAGTGGGTGGTAGTATCTATGGGTGATATGCAGAATCTCAAAAGCACAATGTCTCTCTCCATACTCCCCAACACCCCACTAAATGGTAAGATGTTTTCCCACCCATCCTCCACTAGGAAAAACTCAGTTCCCTATCACTGGTGGTATAAAACTCCATTTATTATTCACTGTATGCCAGGGGCCTGCTCAGAACTTCAGCACATTGTCACACACTTGTAACAGTGCTAAAATGAGATTCACTATCTACATTTTCCAATAGGAAAAGCCGAGGCCAGAAAGCTCCATAACGGCTTAATCAAAATGCACAACTGCCCTCACTTATAGGATGATAATACATACCTTCCCACTTTACTTGGTCAAAAAAGAGAAAAGGGAGACAATATAAATAATTTCTCAAGGTCACATTTATCCAGTTCCAGCCAGCTTTGGCTGCCTCTGCAGAACACACAAGGGGAACTTACCTTCCCAGCTTGTTTGAAGTTTCTGCTCTTGAGTAAATATTTTCCTGTTTGAGCCTTCACTGGGGTGAGACACGAAGGGTTTGAAAGATGTTTCATGTACTTTAAATATTTATTTCTTTTTTTATCTGAACCTAGGACAATACTGCCATTTTGAGTTGTCTAAAGCACAAGCCTCAGGTGCAGGCTAGGCTCCCTGAGAGCTAAGGATTTATGCTCTATATTACAGAGCTCAGGTAGGGGGACAGGCTGAAGTCAGGGAGATGAAGATGCTATTTACCAAAATGAAGGGATTTCAAAGATCCAAGGGACACTTACTAGTGAGGAACCCTGACTTGCAGACACCGGAAATTGCACTGTTGGAGATTCACTTCCTGGTCCACAAGGTGCCATGAACACTTAGTAGAATTTAGTCACTTGATGGGAGGGAGACTTTGGCATAGAATAAATTAGATATTTTCACTTACATTTCCCTATTCCCCCCCCCCCCCCCCCCCCACAGCTGAATTTAATTCTAGGTAGAGGGTCATCATATAGGAGAGGACCATGTAAGCATTAATATTCCTAAGGGTCTTTCTTGTACAGACTTTCATCCATCAAGTCTGGGCAGGCTCCATTTCTAAGAAGGTCAAAGTGGGTCAGGTGATTAACGTCTCATTAGGCAACAAGGACCTTTGGTTTATGGTTTGCAACTCAGGATTCATCAAAACCATCCAATGGGCTTCCAAAAATCCCAGTTCTAAGACCACATCTGGGATCATCAAGGCAGGCTCTACGAAAGGACCACATTGATCAGTATTAAAAAGAGAAGCCAAGCTGAGCGGCAGTGGCACATACCTTTAATCTCAGCATTCGAGAGGCATAGCCAGGTGGATCTCTGTAAGTTCGAGGGCAGCCTGGTTTACCGAGAGAGATCCAGGACAGGAGCCAAAACTACATGGAGAAACTCTGTCTCGAAAATCAAAAAAACAAAACAAAACAAAACAAAACAATAGAGAAGCCAAAGCTCCTAGCTCACCGCTCTATGCTGTGCAGTTTGAAGATGCTGGTAGGACCAGAGGACTTAGCAAACAAATGATACTGTGAAAGAAGCACATGGTGATCAGCCAGATCTGGCCATCTCTGGTCTGAAAAGAAAAGGCAAGGTGTCAAATTCTTGCCAAGGTCTCTTGTATGACTGCATCCATAGACATGGAGTAGGAAAATAGAATGTGGTATTAGAACACAAATTTTCCAATCAGCAGAGCGGCAACTCTTCCTCAGATCTTAGTCCATGCTGTGATTTTTTAAAATGCATGCCTGGGTGAATGAGCATCAACAATAAGCACTTACTTTAGGGCCACTCCCTGGGGGCAGGCAGCTGTCATCGAGGCAGATGTTTCCCAGCAAATCCACTCTATCATTTCTCAATCAGAAAGAAGATTAGAAATGGGATTTTCAACTCAGATGGGGTTGAAGGGTGATGTTTATGCCAGAGAAATGCTTCCCACCACAGCTAGAAAAATTGCTCTGGGAAAAACACCTTCAACTTCTGATGCGTTCTGAATATATGAAAATAAAACTTTGAATGGAAAGAGGTGGTATCACAGCTGAGCCTGCCCACCGTGGCTCGGGTGGGGGTGGGGTGTGGGGGTGTTGGGGTTGGGGGGTGTTGGGGTGGTGGGGGGTGGGGATAGGAGGGTGGGGGGGTAGGGAGGGTGGAGCTTTGATGGAAAGTATGTTTGCTGACTCTAAAGGCCCAAAGATTTTGGCCTCCTCCATGTCATCTGCTTGTCCCCAGGGCTGAAATGAAAAGGGTACAAGTGCTGTAAATCAGAACATTTACCGTACTTAACTCTTTGTTGTGTAACAGTTTCCTCCAAGACTGAAACATTGGACCGGGCTTGGAAGCTGATTAAGCAGGAAGGTAAGCAACTCAAAATAAGCTTCAGGAAGTCCCTGAAACTGACCAGATCCACTAGATCCCTCCCTCCTGGAGTAAGCAATAAAAGCTGAGAGTCAGTCTCAGTTAACAGATAAGCTGCAAAGACTCAGAAAAGCCAAGCTGCCTGGAAGAAGCAGAAAGAGGCTGAGTTGCCTGGGAGATTTTAGACCAGAGTTACTCCAACTGTTGAGCTGCCTGTAGGCTGAGCAGTGTGCTCCAAGTTTCCCAGTTTGTGATCTCTGATCCATGCTGGAGCAGGCCCTGGTGAGGCCACTATTTTTTCAGTCATTTCTGCTCCTGTAACCCCTCACCCATACTTTTGTAAGTAACCCCAATAAAACCAGGTTGGGCTTTGATGGTATCTGTACCCTGTTCTGTTGTGAGATCCCTAATTGGGGTGAGCAGATGTGTGTTGTGTCTCCCCAGGAAAAGTTTGGTCACACAACACTCACGTGTTATAGTTAATTTATGTCAATTTGACAGGGCCCAGAGCAACCACAGCCTTGGTCTCAAGTATTATTCTGGAGGTGTTTTGAGATAAGACTAACATTTCAGTTAGCAGATTGGGTAAAGTCAATAACCCTTCCTAATGTGGCTGGTCCCTAATAGTCAAGCTGAACAGAACAAAAATGCTACCCTTCCTTCAGGAATGAGAGAAAATTCTTCCGAGCACCTTCAGACTGGTTGCTATCAGCTTCTCTTCTGCCTGCAGATTTGAACAGAAGGACTAATGCTTCCTGGAACTGGAATCTGTTGGCCTTCAAGCTGGAGCCAAACATTCATCTCACCTGGGTCTACAACAGAAGGACCTCCTCACCTCCATAATCTCCAATAACCTAGAGTAAATCTCTCATTTCACCCCCTACACACATGAATACCTAGCTGTCTGTCTGTTTGTCTGTCTATCTATCAGTCTATCTGTCTATCATATTCTGTCTGCATAGATATCTTACATATAATACATATGTATCCTACGCTCTCTCTTTCTTTCCTGTTTGGTTGCTCTTGCTGCGATAAAACATCATGACCAAAACAAATTTACAGAGGAAAGGATTACAACTCTACATCACAGTCCATCACTAAGAACCCTAGAGTCAGGAAGTGAAGCAGAGACGATGGAAGAGCACTTCTTACTGGCTCACTCAGCCCTCTTTCATATACAACCTAGGACCACCTGCCCAGGGAAGGCACTGGCCCACAGAAGTCGACTGGGTCATCTCACATCCATCATTAATAATAAAAAATGTCCCACAGACTTGTCCACAGGTAGGAAGCATTTTATCAATTGAGGTTTCCTCTCCCCAGATGCCCCTAATTTGTGTCACTCTGATAAAAAAAAAAAAAAAAACCTACGCAGCACAATTAACCTCTTATCAACGTGGCACATGAATACCTCCCTGTTAAACCATGACCTTTTCTTTCTTATTTATCCCTAGGAGCTCATGTTAAATAGCAATATCACAACATAAGACATACTATAACTTTTAAGTCCCACAGTATTTAGAAATTCCAGCACTTTAAAAGTTCAGTCTTTAAAAATCCAAAGTAGCTTAACTTATGGATTCTTGTAAAATTAAAACAAACAAACAAACAAACAAAAAACAAAGACCAGGTTGAATATTTTCTTATTCCAAGAGAAAAGAACCAGTGCATTAAAAACAACCAGAGAAAGCAAAACCAAACTCCAACAGTGAAAATAGCTCAGTGTCCAATGCCTTGGACTCACTCACAAGCTTCTGGGCTCCAAAGGGCTTGGGCAGTGCCATTTTTCTGTCTCTACCATTTGTAGCACACCCAGCTTGTCTTGCAGGCTCAGACCAGCTCAACCCTACCCCTCCTGCTGACCTTGGCAGTTGTTACAAGTTCCTGGCACCTCCTATATTCTGGGGTCTCCACTGCAACTGAGGCTGCGCCTTCACCAATGGCCTCTTCTGGCCTCTCATGGCACCAAATATGAGAGTCTCTCTCTTTCCCTTTAGTCCTGCAGTTTTCATGACACCAAAACCAGCAAACCAGTGAAGCCGGTGAAGCTCTTACACATTACCACGTTCAACTTCCAGCTTGAGACAGAGCCTTGGCCCATTATGGAAAGCAGTTTCAGTGTGCTGATGCTGGGGAAGTACTTCACCGAAAATTTCGCCTCAACGATACTGATCTCTTGTCAATCAAAACCCATTCTCCATCTCCAGCTAACCAGTGTCAGTTGTAGTAGCAAAACAGTGGTTTAATTTCCACATACTCTTTTTTTTTTAAAGATTTATTTATTATGTATACAACATGTATGACTGCAGGCCAGAAGAGGGCACCAGATCTAATTACAGATGGTTGTGAGCCACCATGTGGTTGCTGGGGATTGAACTCATGACCTCTGGAAGAGCAGTCAGTGCTCTTAACCTCTGAGCCATCTCTCCAGCCCCTCCACATACTCTTAATTGATATTCTCAGGTAGTCATCCTCAATACATTTTTTGATTCCCTCTGAAACTTTACAGGGCAGGCCACCATTGTCTGCACTGCTCTCAGCATTAGCCTCCAAGTTCTCACAACAGCTCATTAAGCCCTGAGAAACTCAGTGGCTTTCCTAGCCCAAGACTCCAAGATCCCACAAACAACATGTATAGGCCTGTAACAGCAATAGTCCATGATCCTGGTACCAACTTTTGTCCTAGTTTGGTTTCCATTGCTATGATAAAACACCATGACCAAAAGCAATTTTGAGGAGTGGTATTTGTCTTCCACTTCAGCATCACTGAGGGATGGAACTCAAGCACGCACCTAGAGGCAGGAACTGAAGCAGAGACCAGGGAGGAATGCTCCTTACCAGCTTGTTTTCCGTGGATCACTCTGCTTTCTTTTTTTCTTTAATAAAACCCAAGACCACCTTCTCAGAAGCGGCAGCATCCTCCAGTAGGCTGGGCCATCCTGCATCAATTGTTAATTAAGAAAATACCCATACAGACTTGCCTACAGACCAATCGGATTGAGGCATTTTTCTCAATTGAAGTTCCCTCTCCCAAGATAACCCCAGCTTGCATCAAGTTAACCAAAAACTCTCTCTCTCTCTCTCTCTCTCTCTCTCTCTCTCTCTCTCACACACACACACACACACACACACTTCATATCACATTAGTTACTTCTTCCATCCTTGTGACCAGATCCCTGACAAAGGTAACGTAGAGAGATGAGGTGTATTTTGCCTCTTGGTTTTAAGGAGTACCAACCAACAGTGCTGGGAGGCACGCTGGAATTTATGATGGCAGGGGTATCAGCCAGGGGCTCCTCACAGCTTAGTGGATCAGTAAGCAGATAGCACGGGACAGATCCCGAAGTGAGTATGACATTCAAAAGCCAACACCTAGCAACCTACATCCTAGCTAGCCCCCAAATTCCAAAGGCTTCATCACTCTCCCGGGATGAGAGAGCCCCACCAGCTAGAGACCGCATGTTCAAACACATTAACTTGGGGGCGCATAGGCATAGATCACATTTAGACCTCAACACAGATACATACATCCTTCGCATGCATTTTCTTGTCCTCTGTCTCCTAGTCTGCCTCTGAGATCGCTAGCCAGCATATTGATGCATTGAGAGTGTTCTTCTGTATTCTTCCATATTTCTAATTTTTCAATATTGAGAATGTATAATCACTGATTTTTAAAATGCATGTTATTAAAGGTTTATCACAACCAACAGAATGGATTATGTCCTTATATCCCAGTGCCTGTGCTTCAGAGTGATGCTTCTTCTCAAACTTAGAGTTTATAAACATGACCTGGGAGCTGTTAGTATTGATTCCTGGGCTGCCCTCCTCCCAGCTGCTGACTCAGGGGGCCTGAGTATAAATGAGGGCCTGCATTCTCCACAAGCTACTGGGTGGTGCTTAGGCTGCAAGTCCCCAAGCCTTGCTGTGAGCGACACCACCTAGGATTACTAGAGTATGATTGAAGCCCCGTACTAGGGGACTGTCACTTAACCTCTTCCCATGTTCACCATCGGGTCAGCATTTTAATAAATCCTGCGATGCTTTGCAGCTGTCTTTCTGGCTGGCTCTCTCACTCCACTGAAAAAAACCTGGAGGCAGCGATGGCATGTCACAGCTTTTGTATCTCTCCTCATTATCCCAGGAACCTTTCCTATAATAGAATTTCAGAAATGTTTATAGAATGCGCTGCTTATCTTTGTTCTGGTTTCCCAAGCCATTTAAAGGCAGCAGACTGCCCTGATTTTCCCCATGGTAGGGCAGAAGCAGGATGAACACAATGGGATGCTGTCTGATAGCCTCTTCGGCCCTGCCCTGTGAATTTAATTTTCTATAAGCCTAAATGTAATTCTCCTTGGGAGAGTTATATTCAAGAACCGGAGTGCTTCAGACCCCCTCGTGACATTAGAGGTTTGTCTACTGAATGTTACCAATCTTGGGGGACACTGAGTTTTCTCAATTTGTATTTCTAGGCAAGTGAGTGTACGCAATTGTGTAGACAAAATGCCTGAATGCTAAACTCATCTTGTTTTCAGTTTTGATCCAGATGTATGATACTGGACAAAAATACCCTAGGGTTAAAAGTGGGTGTTATCGACTGTATTTGTCGACTACTTGAACATGATAATCTGACAAGATTTATGAGAAAGAATAAAGAATGTTACAACTTTATACATTTTCATTTTCAAGTCTGTCTCTATATTCCCCTTCCACTACATCCTGCCATGACACCGTGGCCTAGCTTTGTTTCTTCAGATTTTTGTAATATTATTTTATTATTGATTGACAATATCCCACCACCTTAGTGGGAATTTTCTGGCATTCAGACTGGAAATCTAACACCACTGTTAACCTTCCTCTGCCCTCCCATTTTTCAAGCTCTGTCATTACATTCTCTATTGTGGAGCATCCTGTCACCATCTCATAATAGAAATTCAGTTCATTTGCATATGTATTTACATGTCTTTATTAATAGGGAGAAGACCAGGTGATTAATGAATGGCATTTCCCATCTTCCAAAAGGAATCTTGCCATTAAAAAAATTTCATATTCAAAGCATTGAAATAAAGAGACATAAGTAAGAAAAATACATTTATGGTGGTCTTTATATTATTAAAAGTGTTCTTTTCATAAAGTAATTCAAGTTTCCTATGGGTATTTTAGAGTTTAGAAATCGATAACAATAACTTTAAAAAATCAGTCATATTGCCATCACCATTGGTAAATGATGTCATTCTCCCCACTGTGGTTATCTGCAACTGAACACTCGGATTTTTAAAGTTTAGATTTTGTTGGAACAGGAACATCATGGGGAAAAAAAACTGTATTGGGACCCTATCATAGTATCCACATCGAAGTTACCTGATTATTTAGTCTTCCCAAATTAGGTAATTTTTTAATGAGTGAGCTTTGACTCTTTTTTTTTTTTGGTTGTTTGAGACACAGTTTCTCTGTGTAGTTTTGGTGCCTGTCCTGGATCTCGATCTGTAGCCCAGGCTGGCCTCAAACTCAGAGATCCACCTGGCTCTACCTCCCCAGTGCTGGGATTAAAGGCATGCACCACCAGCACCTGGATGAACTTTTACTCTTTTAAGTTGAAAATAATGATGAAACCACTTTTGTGTATTTCCTTGTGTTAATCATCTCTTAACATGATTTTTAAATGGTGATATAGCTTCATTGCATGAAACTGTCATTTGGTATTCCTCTGTTGAATGAAATATACAATGCTAAGTTTTGTTTTTGTGAAATACATTGTGATAAAAAAAATCCTTACACATAAATCTGTATGTGCCCTTATTTATAGGCTTGATTGTTGTGTACAGAATAAATCAATGCTAGGCCTCACTTGAGCAGGTCTATGGGGCCCCAAGTGCAATATACTCTATACAACTGATGTTCACAGGAGGCCACACCCAAATTTCTGGCCTCAGAACAGCATGGAGTGCCCAGGACAGGGCCTACAAAGATGTTGACAGGCCTTGATAAAATGTCTAAATTGCCTTCTGGGAAAACTGTCTCAATTTACATTCAGTCTGAGACTTACCATGTTTATGTATCAAAACTAACAATTAGAATGTATCTTTAAATTCAGATTTACTAAGCACAGATGGTATCTAACTGCTGTATTAATTTGGATGCTTGATTACTCATATGACTAAAGTTTTTGCAGTAATTTATATTTTTAGCCAAAGTAATAATTAGGGTCTTCATAACTACACAAGGCATCGTTCATGTGGGACCTTATTGTTCTAATTAAACTATCATTTTGTTATTGTTTTTTATTTTGAGACAGTGTCTCATATAGCACTGCCTAGCCTGGAACTCTCTATATATATCAAGTTGGCCTCAAACTCATAGAGATCCACCTGCTTCGTGAGTGCTGGGATTCAAGGTGTATGCACATGATCATGCTTGGTCTGTTCTATCATTTTAAACATACGTCTAAGAAGTATGTGGGAGTTAGAGATCATGCCCTGTAAAGAACACCAAATATCAGGGTCTGGATTTGAGTCTAGAACTAACACTAGAGGCTCTTCTCTTAATTAGGCCAATTAATTGGTATGTCAATGTTCTTATTGGCTTGTAATGATTCTTTACATATGGTAACTATAGCAATCTCTGAATGGTCAAAGATTTAGCAAAGATATCTTTTTTTGACTCATTATTTGCTTTAAAAAATTAAGTCTTCTATCAATTTACTTGAATTCCTTTTTTTATTTTTATTTTTACTTTTTTTTAAAGATTTATTTATTATGTATACAGTGTTCTGTTTGCATGTATCCTGCAGGCCAGATCTCATTACAGATGGTTGTGAGCCACCATGTGGGTGCTGGGAATTGAACTCAGGACCTCTGGAAGAACAGCCAGTGTTCTTAACCTCTGAGCCATCTCTCCAGCCCTTGAATTCCTTTTATAGTCAGGCAATTAGCTTCTTAAAAAGATTTCAAATTTGTCCATGATATTTTAAAAAGTTTGCCATGAAATGTTTCCTTTTCCAATGAACAGATAACCTTGGGATGCAGACTACCTTCAGAATAGTAAGAATGGAAGCACATAAGAGCACATGTGTGGTTTTCTGAAGACAATTTCCCCTGTCAGAAAGTAAAATGAGAAAATAATATGAATAACAGAAGACCCATCACATATTTAACACTGTGAATTATTTTAATGCTTTCAGAACAGGATGGACATTAGATCAAGTTTGTAGCACCTAAGGTAATTTCCCATCTGGTACTGAAGTCAAAGGAAACCTCTCAGGTGTCCATTCTCTCCTGCTGCCTTGTGGGACCTAGGGATTAGATGCAGGTCTTCAGGCATACAAGTGCACCCACTCAGCCATCTTATCAACCCCAAATCGAGTTCTTATCAGTGCTTTGCATTTACAGGACACAGAGCAGCCTCCAAGGATTTCATAACTGGAGAAATAAAGATGAGGTTGTTGTTGATGGTCCTTACATAGGAGAATATTTCTTTATTCACCAGGAAAGTTAGACTTCATAACAAATAAATGCTAAGCCTTTTGTTCTTGTGACAGTGGTGGCAGTGTCCTGTTGCTGCTGCTAAACAACAACAACAACAACAAAAACCACTGCCACAAGAACAAAAGGCTTAGAGGGAGGACAGGAGACTTTGCTTCCCACTCTGGGAAGATTCTGTGTTGAGTCTGGTTCATGAGTTCTTCATGAACTTCATGCAAAGGCTGATAATTGCTCTTGTTCCATAAAACCCAGGATGCCCTGGAGGTCCTTCTTGACTCAGTTGCTGAGGTTGTGGGGGAGGGGGCAGCTGACGCTGGGTGAGAAGGAAGACAACACAGAGAGCAAACTTCCTTAAGAATTTGGGGGGCCAGAGTTGGTTCCTCAGGATGGTAATTATGGACCTCTCTGTGAAGGCCTAGAACCTTCTGAGGAGTCCTTCCAGATGGCAATGCCACCTAGCACAGGTGAGCCTCCTGCTGTGGGATGTCCTTCTGTATGCTGTGATTATGTGTTCCTCTCATTGGTGGATAATGAAGCTGTATGGCCAATGGTGAGGCAGAATAAGATTAGGCAGTACAATCAAACTGACAACAGAGATGAAGAGGGGCAGAGTCGGGGCAGCTGCCAACCAGCTAGCCGCCAAGGAAGCAAGACATGTAGAAAATGAGGTAACAATCCACAGACCATGTGTCAAAGCATAGATAAGAAATATGAGTTAATTTAAATGTAAGAGCTAGCTAGTAATAAGCCTGAGCCATTAGCCAAGCATTTATAATTAGTATAAATCTCTGAATGGTAATTTGGGAAGTGACTGCTGGGTATAATCAGCACAGCCTCCTGTACACACTTGGCAAAAGGCAAACAGGTACTACAGTCAAAGGGACCCTCTGACTGTAAGTACACAGTACACAATTCAAAGATCCTTTCCTATTTTAACACTGTAGAAAACTGGGTCGTCAGGAGACCACAAACTCATGACTGTGGAGGTGAAGGTTCCTGTTGGGTTTGGAAGGCAAGGTCTTTAACAAATTATTGGTTTCTTGTTTTGTTTGTTTTAAATAGTGTAATCACTCTAAACCCTAATCCACTCAGGCTAAGTACTCATTCAGCAGACAGTAATGGAGTCCCTACTGTGTTCTAGACACAGCTACAGCCCCTGAGGATTCCACAGCAGTGGCTGAAGGAGTCCCCCTCCCCAATAGGGATTCCATCCCAGGCCTCGGATTAGGCACAAACCACACCTAAACACCCGTTTTCACAGAGATCCTTTATTAAACTGGAAAGAAAAGGCTAAAATGGCTGCTTTCTGATTCAGGCAGAAAAACAGCAGCAAATGACCTTGCAGGTGTAGTTTTTAAGAGGAGAAAAAGGGGTGTGTTGGAATGGGCTAGGATGCAGAGGTATATTTTGATTGGGCATGTTAATTAGGTGAACCCAAGGGGGCTTTCGATTACTGGACATTGGTAGTCGTCCTCAGGAATGACATAAGAAAGTGCCCAAGTAAAGGAATAGACCTTAATGGCTAGCTTTAGGAATGTAATCCAACCGTTTTTAGCAAGGCAGAGGGAATGGAAGAGAAGGGCAAAGTCTCCAAAAGCCATGTTCGACACGCTGGAGCCGGCCAGAGGCCCTTCAATGTCCCTCTCTTGAGGAGCTTAACTGCTTATAGGAGACTTTTTTTTTCATTTTATTTATTCTTTTTTATGGGTAGATGTTGGTAAATGAGCATGTAGATAAAAATCTCAATGAAGTGAGATTTCAAAAAGGTGGCCAGTGCCAGCACCTCAGGACCACTGAGGAGCCTGAGAGACCCCACAGGGGCTTTGAGGGAAGACACAGCAACGTGAAATTGGAAAAAAGATGGCGGAGTGGAGCTGCAAGAGCAGATGAGAGAAGGAAAAAGTAGAGATGTAGCAGTGGCAATGGCTATGGGAGCATGGGCTAAGGCCGCAAAGGAGCATGTCCTTGATGAGTAGGGCTGGTCCTTGGCCTGCCAGGAGGCTTGGGCCAGGAGGCCTGGCCTGCAGCTTAGAGCTGCCACTGCTGCTGCTGGATGCTCTCCCTGCTGGGGAGAGGAGAAGTCAGGCCTTGGGGCTGCCTGAGGGCTGCAAGCACAATGGCTGTGCCCTGTGAGCCGGCACAGAGGGAAGGGAGGTATGCAAGGCCTGGAGCTCACTTGTCTCCTGTCCCCCCACCCTCCACTCCCCACCCCCCACACACTGCCCAGCTGCAAGATCACCCTGACTCTGGGCAAGAATAGGCTATTCCCAGTTAAGTCTCAGGGACAGTCCAATATTTATGGTGCTTCAGAAACCAGAAACCTGGAACCAGACCAATGACTCGTTGCAATAAGTATTTGCATGTAAAGCTGTTTGGGGGAAAATATATGTACACACACACACACACACACACACACACACACACACACACACACACACTGTGTGACACACAGCAGCTTGCTATGCCTTTATGATGGAAGAAAGACTGCAGAACTGCAGAACAGAGCAGCGTGCTAGCAGCCGAAAGAGGCCGAACTAGAGACGCGGCTGCAGAAGGGATAGGTATGGGAACATAGCCCCAGTGGGCAAGGGAGCATGTCCTTGTGGTAGGACCAGAAGGGTGGTGTGCACCAGTCTGGAGCTCACAAGATATTTGAGGTGAAGAATGGTTCCTATTCTGAATTAAGCCCCCTCAAAAGACCTCTGTGGTCTGTGCTGCCACCAGAGACCTTGTGGATGTCCTTGATCTGGCTGTTATGGGCAAGGAAGCTCAGTATCCATGGCTGCAGACTTGTAGGTGACAATGAGAGACCTTGCAGGCTTCTGTGACACCCCCCCCCCAACAATTCAGACAGGAATCAATTGAAAAAATTGTACTAAAGATGCTGAAGTGTAGCTCTTCACAGTTGATGGCTTCTGGTGGGGGTGGGGTAGGGAAGGACTCAGTTGTCTTTAAGGGCCTGGCCACTGGGAGTTTGACCAGGGTCCAGTGAATATATGGGCAACACAAATTAGACTTGATATATTTTTTTTCTTTCCGGGGGGAGGGCTCATGGATGGGAGATTGGAGCTAGGAAGACTGGGAAGTGAGGATAATCAGGGTGCATTGTATGAAGCTCCCAAATAATCAATTAAAATATTATGTTGGAAAAAAAAATCTCCTCTCAAGGATGGGGCATTTTATGGAGATCCAGTTGTGCAGATCTTTCTGTTCATTAAAGAGTTTTGTTTATAAATGTCTTTATTTTTTTTCTTTCATTTGTAGTAAGGATTCAAGTTGGCAGTTAATTTTGTTCAGTTTTCTGGAGATGTTAGCCCATGTGCTTTGACAGGTTTTCTTGCAAACGAGAAAACCATGATCATTCTGGTGATGGGTTCTTCTACTCGACCATTGACACCCTAATGCTGCTCAGAGTCTGCTAACTGCTTCTCCCCCTGGGGCTTGGGATGGAACATAACATTTTTCCTATAATGGTCCTAGCTGTAACATTACTTCTTCTTCCGAAGCCTCATGGGCCCTGGTAAATTTCAGGAGTCTTTTTCCAGATTCAGAAAGTAGCCATTTTCTCTGAGCACTGCTTGCTCTCTCCTCTCAGCCCTCAGTGAAGTGAGCCTCTCCCTTTGCCACTTCCCTTCTGTGTTCCCCATTCATGTTTCTCGGTCCTCTACTGTGGGCAGTTTATTCTTTACCACACTGATGGTTTTCCACCAATATAGTCTGCTTATCTGCTGACTAAAATAAGATATGATATTTTCATCTCCAGAGTTTTTATATGGTTATTTTTAAGTCTGAAAATATGAGTTACACCATAACATCATGATGACTGACATGTCATCGTACTGCAGGAATTGTTCTGCTTCATTATAATCCATGGGAACATTGTCATATGCAGCCCATCATTTATCAGAATGTTCTGATTGAGCTGTCACTAGGAAAGTGCCACCTTTTGCTTCATAAGCAGTGTCTTTGGGGATAACTCATATTTCTGCTGCACTGGTTAGTCGCTTTGTCACTTTCAAGAAGAGGCGTCATCTGGGAGGGAGCCCCAATTGAGGAGTTGCCTCCATCGGATTGGCCTGATAGCAAGTCTATGGAGCCATTTTCTTAGTTAAGGATTGATGTGGGAGGGCCCGGTCCATTTGGGCGATGCCACCCCTGGACAGGTAGTCCTGGGTTAAAAAAGCAAGTAGGTGGAGCGAGCCATGGGAAGCAAGCAGGTAAGCATCATTCTTTCGTGGTCTCAGCTTCCATCCCTGTCCTGCTTCCCTACAAGACGGACTTTAATCTGTAAGCCGACCAAACCCTTTCCTCCTCCGGGCTGGTTTTGGTCAGAACAGAGGAGCAAGACTCAGACAGCTACTGAGGGTGAGCCTGAGCTCAAGGCCACAGCACCAGGCAACAACTTCTGGGCGATGCAGGCTGAAGGCTCACTCACGTTCACTCTACCGTCCTGCTTAGCTTTCTGGTCTTGGAGAACCCCTCTAAATTCATGTCTGAATTGAGTTGCAATGAACAGGAAGCATTTTAAATACTGCCACAGTCAGCCCGTTTAGATGATGTGTTGGGAAGGGAAAGGGCTCTGCCAGCTAGGGAGTTACATGGCTAGAAGTAGAAGTTGAGAGTATGTTTTGTAATGTTAAACTTATGATGTTTACTTCTCTCCTTATTAATATTAATGACTCTTGAAATTCTTGATGATATAGTTATGTAAGTCAAAACCAATGGTTAATGTGAAATTAATAGTTTAAAAATGCCTTCCATTAATGTAAAAAATTGATTTTTTTAAACTAATCTTTACTTAAACAGTCTTGAATAGAGTCTAGAAGTTCAATTTATCTGAAGGGTGTTAATATGAATAATTTAAAACTCATTTTCCAACTGCGAGGGAAAAGAAACTGATTCTAGTGATTTTCTGAATTCAATAGCTTGGGGGTGGGGCTTAGCAAAATAAAAATGGCCAATGGTAATTGGAAGGCAGCATATTGACAGGGGAGACAAGCATATTATCAGGAGAACATACCAAGGCAAACTTTAGACACTAACTCTACACAACCAAGAATGAATCTAGACTTAGCAACCTGGGGATACGTGGACCACAAAGTCATTTAGTTGGGTGCAGCTAACACAAGTCTGCAAAGATCTCCACTGGGATGGTGCTCTCATCCTCAGTGGACTGGGGCCTGGAGTGGAGGGGACTTGAGTTTAAATGGTTCACAGTAAGATGCCCCATTGACAGAAGAGTGATTGCAATAAGCTTCCCAGATATAATCTAAGTCGTTCATGGTTCGTGTAGATAGCGAAGCAATTCAGGCATACAATGTGGTCCAGCTGCCTCCTTCCTCCTCTGTGTCTCATGAGCTCCCCCACCTACTGTTCACATCACCCAAGTGGGGCACTCTGTTTGTTGAGGGGCTAATCTTTCCCACCATGGCTATGTTGTCCTTTGTAACCAGGGATCTAGGAATTGGAAGCTGCTCTTCAAGGCAGGTTTTGAATCCCTTTTGTAGGGACTACATGTTAAGGTATACTGGAGGGCTTCAGTTTCAACCCTCCATGACTTTGAAAGTGATAGGACTGGATAAAGTCACATAGATTGGATAGATAAGCAGTTATTATTGACAAAGTAAAATTGCATTATTGAGAGACACATTGGTAGTTTCTTAATTATGTCATAAGTCTAGGTTAAGCCTACAATAAATATCAGGCTTAAGTATTTCCTGGCAGGCATTCAGTTTATGGGGTTAGATTACATAGTGTCCATCAGGGCTTTAGAATTTATCTTCTTGGTTCAGCTACGAAAGAAATGTCTGGCACTCACTTCTGCACACAGAAGATCCTGGAGTTTTTTGTTTGTTTGTTTGTTTTTGATTTTTTTTTTGTAGGATTAGGCTGGATTGAGGAAGATTCTGGGTTGAACCGGCCCCTCTGGGATTGCCCCTCCCCACTGTGGTAGTACTACTGACTGTCTGTCATGCGTGGCCTCTGTGCTACGATCCTTGCATTCCCACAGAGAGCCAAGCCCACTCAGCAGTGCTTCTCTGCAGTCCTGGAAACTGCCTGGGTAGCCAAGGAGCTTTCGGTTTCCGGGGAGTCGTTGGAAAGCGTCTTAGGAAAGTGAGCAGCTGGTGCTAGAACCAGGCAGAAGTGACGCACTGGAAGCAGTGGTGGGGACTGCACGTCTAAGAGTCTGGACCGGATGCGTGACCTGCCGCCGCACTTTTCATCTTGATTGACACACCTCACGAACAGCCGTTTAAGAGGAAGCCTGGTTGTATCTGTTAGAGATGTGGATCTGTGGAGTCATAGACCAGCCTAGTTACCTTCACTGAGATGAGATACCCCAGAAAGCCACTCGGAAGTATTTTACGGAGTTGAGAAATGAAATTACTAGAAGATGTACATCTGTCACATAATGGAGACAGATAGTGGCTACCCTTCAAAATACACAGTCAGTCCACAGACATAATGGTAGTTTTCTGCAAATATGTATTCAGTGGACAAAATCATTTTAATGGGAGGATAGGTACACTTCAGTCTCTCAGAGAGCAACTAGAAAATGATGAATGATGGGGAGAAAAACCAACATGTGCAGGTATCCGAAATTAATAAGGGCAAGTCTTCAGTATCAAGTGGAACAAATTTTCATTGGTGGTAATGATCAAAGAAACCTTGCTGGTCACTCAGGCAGGGGAGAAACCTGCCAGATAGAAGACAAGGAAGAGTGAGGCTACTGTAGCCAGCAATCTATTGTTAAGCATGAAGTGTCCAGGAAGCTCACTGGAACCAGGGTCAGGAACTCAGAGAAGCCCTCCCCACCCCCTCAGGATTCCTTGAATTCCACTCCAGAAAATGGGCTCCTGTGGATTTTTCAAGGTCTGACATAGAGATCAAAAGGCCTCACAACTCTTGGTCCTGCCTGACAGCCCCAGGATGAGGGCAGGAAGAGTTACAGACACAGCAAAGGAGCGGTGTGGTCAGAAGGAAGGGAGGAACTTTCCTGGGTCAAACGTGTCAAGTATGCCTTGAGGACCAGAGCCAACTGCACGTAGTGATAGGCCACAGAGAGCCAGAACCAGCCAAGGTCATGTGTGTCCCCTACTTACTCTTCTATTCTCTTATAAATGAAAGATAATAGAACAATAAGATAGTTACACTTATTTAATTAACAGAGCATTGTATTTAACATTGTATATATAGTTTTGTTTTGTAATATAGGGCAGAAATCACCACATGGCACTGTGTTATTTAAGCTAACAACTAAGACATCATTTTAGAGAGAAAAGAAACATTTCTGAAAGACAAAGTACTTTACACATGAAAAAAGTGACTCAATGGGGCGGGTCCATTCAACAAGTCTAAAGGTAGAATGCTCTTCCTCAGTTCTTGGACAATGCTGATGTCATGGCAGTGCATTTATCCCCAAGACACTACATAGTCTGAGTGATACGGTTTTCAACAAACAGTGCCGAATCCACAATACATAGACTAACTAAAAACGTCCTGAAAGGAAGACAGCTGAAATTTGTGGAACAGGAAGAAACATCCCAAATTTATTTTACACGAGGCAAGTTTCTTCTGCTGGTCATTAGAGGGTCCTTTATAAATCAAGCCATGAGCTCCTTCCCTCCTGCTGTCCTAACACTCGCCAGGGCTCTTGTTTCTATAAACCAGAATTCATGACACCTAACTTCTGAATCTTGGGCTGGCATTACTTCAAACACAGCACAAAGAAACAGTTCGAACCCTTTAGAAGTTTAAAGGTCACATTGGACAGTGGTGAACAGACAACTATGTAAAACACACAAGTGTAGAACCCATTTCTTAGGAAGTGTCTTAGAAACATGAGTGTATGTTAAGCCAAGTCACTGCCACCACTTTTTAACATAATACAGAGGAGAAGGTTGTCTTTAAGGGTCTCCTGTCACCTGCTCGGCAAAGACACAGGCCCTCCCTGGAAGCCAACAGTCTAGACTGAGCCTTCAGTCTGTGTCTGCAAGGGGGCCAACAAAGAATCTGCTGAAACAGCCAGGGAAGGTGGCTGCTCCATTAGGGGTGAAGGTTTGCACTGTGTAAGAGAGAAAATATCCAGAGGCATCTGGAGAAGCCCAGAGCAGGGAGACAAAGAAACAGACTGGACATGGCCCGCCTAGCTGAGAAGAAGTGACAGAGCAGGAGGGGGTGGTAGGAAAATCAGGGTGGTTATAAGGAGGACAAGTAGCTGGGGGAGGGAAGCCTGTGACCTGGAGCAGGCCTGGGAGATTAGGGGAGGTGAGAAGGGTTTTGAAATGTGTAACAGGTGCTTGCAAATAGGGACCTGGGAGCCTGGAAGCTAGCATAGACTTTGATAATCTGATGGGTACCACAGGTATATGTCAGTGGAGAGTCAAGTGTCCCTTTTGCCAGATGCAAGGGAAATGACCCCTGTTGGTGGACAGAAAACCCATTCCACAAGTTCCTGAGAAATGCTGGCTCTTATCCGACTGCCAGAAATCTTTCTAAAGTCCAGCTTGATATATGTACTACCTGAGACCTAAGATTCTGTACTGACCAGGAAGTGGACAGACACTTGTACGTAAAGGTAGCTTTATACGTGACAATGAGTCATCATGCTCTGGAGACGCAGAGATAAAACTATATGATGCCTGGCGTTTTCCTACAAATGACCCAAGGATTGGGGGGAGGGGTAGACAGAGGTTAATCAAGATTGATGATGAGTCAGTAGTTATTAAAGTTGGTGTGTCACACTATTGTGTTAGTTACTTTCCTCACTGCTGTGACTGAACACCTGACAGGAAACAACTCAAGGAAGGGAAGGTTTATCTTGGCTCACAGTCTACGGAGGGAAGAAGGCGTGGCCACAGGAGATGAGGCAGCTGATCAGTGGCCACAGGAGATGAGGCAGCTGATCACGTGGTGTTTTTAGTTAGGAAACATGAATATTGGCTCCTAGGCTTGCTTCTTTTTTTATTTTTTATTCAGTCCAGGACCCCAGCCAATAGGATGGTTCCAGTCCAGGGCTCCAGCCAATGGGATGGTTCCAGTCCAGGACCCCAGCCAATAAAACGGTGCCACCCATATTCAGTGTGGTTCTTCCCTCTTCAGTTAAACCTCTGGAAACAAACACCCTCACATGCATCCAGCAGTGTATCTCCAAATCCAGTCACATGATCAGAGCTCTTTCTCTACTTTTGCATGTTGTGGTGGTTTGAATGAGAATGGCCCCCACCAGGTCACAGATTTGAATGATTGGTCACAAGTGAAAGAGTTAGGGGGTGTGGCTTTGTTGGGGAAGTGTGTCACTGGGGGTGGTGTTGCTAGAATTTTCCTGCCTGGCCCACGGTCAGGATAAATCTCTTTCACCTGCCAGTCCCACAGCCGCTCAGACCCAACCAAGTAAACACAGAGACTTATATTGCTTACAAACTGTATGGCCATGGCAGGCTTCTTGCTAACTGTCCTTATATCTTAAATTAATCCATTTCCATAAATCTATACCTTGCCACATGGCTCGTGGCTTACCGGCATCTTTACAAGCTGCTTGTCCTGGCGGCGGCTGGCAGAGACTCCTTCCACCTTCCTGTTCTTTTAATTCTCTCTGTTAGTCCCGCCTATACTTCCTGCCTAGCCACTGGCCAATCAGTGTTTTATTAGCAACACATTTGCCATACAGAACATCCCACAGCAGGGTGGGCTTTGAGGTTTTTCAAAAAGCTCATTCCAAGCCCAGTATCTCTCCCTTCCTGCTGCTTGTAGTTCTGATGCAAACTTCTCAGCTACTTTTCCAGCACCATGTCTGTCTGATGAACTAAACCTCTGAAACTGTAAGCAAGCCCCAATTAAATGCTTTATAAGAGTTACTGTGGTCATGGTGTCTCTTTATAGCAATAGAACAACAACTGAGGCACATATTTACATTTTTATTTTTTAATTTTATATTCATTTTTGTTCTTTGACAGTTTCATGCATTCATATAGTGAATTGTAATGATTTTCACCTCCATTACCCTCGCACCCCCTTCTCCCATTGGAGCCCTTTTTTTCTAACAAAGCCTCCTCTTATTTTCATGTCTTGCATATGTGTGCGCGCGTGTGTGCATGTGTGTGAGACCCACTGAGTTTAGCTATGGTGCTTGCATGAGTACAGATGGGAGGTCATTTACTGGAGAACGGACAACTTATCAGTGGCCACACCACTGAAGAAAAAGCCCCACTCCCCAGCAACAATGAACTTCAAATAGCCCTTCAGGGAAGGGGAGGGGCTCACGAACTCCTCTCCCATCCATTATGCAATGTTGTTGGGTCCAAGCTTGTGAAGGTCCTGTGAAGGCGAGTTCCTAAATGTATTGAAGACGTCTTTTTTTTGTGGTATACACCTCTATTTTTTCTTTTACCCTCTTTAGTGATTTCCTTGAGTGGATGGTATAGATATCCCATTTAGACCCAAGCACGCCAACTATTCTCTTCACTTGAACCAGTTATGAGTTGATGTACTAGCCAATACCCACAACAATGGAAGATTCTTGGACAAAGGATGAGAGCAGCACTGATCCTTGGATATGAACATGGATGTTTAGAAGGCACTTGGACCACATCTCCATCTAACATAACAACAGGTTCCCCACCCCATGGCCTATAGCCTCCCATTAGCCTCCCATGTTTGCAGTTCTCTAAGATAGAAAGTGTAGTTTAAGAAGCAGAAGGCTAAAAGGAGAAACATACATCACATAAAGAAATTTGAAACAAAGTAACAAACAACAACACAATGAGAATCTAATATGTCTCTCTCTTTAGAGAATGATAATTTTTTTTCATTTTAAAAACTGGGTAAGTCATGAATGGACATTTAAGACAAAACGAATGAAGACCATCAAAATATCAAAATATGTTAAGCCTCATTAATATATAGAAATGAGTATTTACATATGAGGCATTCAATACATGATGATGCACTACATTATACCAACACTCAAGATCCATTCCCCAAAAACTTACCTCCCACCAAATATCCACTCTGAGTCACCTGGAAGGTTCTGATCATTAAACCTTTCATATTTCCAGAGTCGTTCAACAGTTCCATTCTGAATGTTGAAGGTCTCTTTGTCAGAGGGAAAAGAGCTATGTGCATATTCACATTATTAAGCAATTGCTCACACTCATTGGCCAATACAAATCACATAAACCCACTAGGGACCAGAAAGTGCAATTCTTTCCATGTATGAATGGTGGGGAGTGTGGGAGCAAGTGGACATGTTTAAGAAAAAACTGTTTCCTTAGTAATTTTTTCCCATCAACTTGGCAAAATCTATTGTCTGATCAAAGCCATTATTAGTGACTAAGTAGAAACAGAAACACCTGTACACCACTAGCTGAAGAGGAAATCTATGCAGTGTTTCAGAAAACAAGCTAACATTTCTTAGTAAAGATTTCTGAAGTCTTCAAAACACTAGACTTACATATATATGTACCGAGGACACGCCCACCCGCAGCCACATTGTGTGTAACAGAGAAAGCAAAGATTAGAAACAGTTTTTGCATACAAATATACTACAATAGATGAGATTCCTGCATGCTCATTTGATAACATATCATTCAGCATAGAAAATGAATATTAAGCATGTATTGTTATTTGGTAAATTTTAAAATAATCATATTGAGTGAAAAAGTTAAATCAAGAATTATTGTACTTTTAAAAAGGTCTCAGTAACAAAAATTAATACATTGTTTAGGATTATGCAGTTAAGCAAAAATGAACATATACAAGCTGCTTTATGGCATGAACATTATGGGGGTAAACAACAACTTTCTGACGGGACTTAAGGCCTTCTCTACAGAAGGAAACACACCTGAAAATTTGTCCAAGAAGTTGTATTTGGGAAGCTCACAGGCACCAAGGTGAACCTGCTCCTATTATTATTCTGTATCAAAGTGTCCTCTAAACTGCTATCTCTCTTCCCGTAGGTCAGTGCAGCTCTCAGACCTCATCAGAGATGCCCAGTGATGAATGCGGTTAATGCAGAAACTTACAACTGGCCAAAGTATACAGGGTCAGTGCCAGTGGAACCCCAAATGGTACGCTGCAGCACATTCCCTGACAAGGTTCAGTGATCGCCGAAGAAGAGAAGGCAGAAAGAGCGTAAGAGCTAGGGGTTGGGGAGAACCAGAGCAAAACAGCAGCTTCCGGTCATGGCAGAACCATTGCACTCCTCCTCACAGCAGCTGTGGTTGTCCACACAAAACCTGCACAAGATCAAGTCAGTCGATGTTCTAGCATGGAGTGGGGAGGAGCTCAAGAGGCCCACCCCTAACCTAGATGGGTGGATGGCTCAGGGAGAGGGACAATCAGTTTTCTTTAAGGGTATGGCCCCTGGTTGACTATGCTCCTGTGGATGGCCTGACACCAAGGAGTATTTGGGCAGGGCAACTTGGTCTCAACAGGTTATTTTTTTAAATGTGTAGCTCTTTCTTCTTATTAAAGATGCTTCTTGGTACAACATATGGAAGCCATTAGAGAGATCCCCAACTGGTCAAAATGCAGAGAGTAAGTGCCCATGGGGTACCCAGCCTCAATAGCTACATCTGCAATATGACTCCTACAAAGGATCAGGGAACACTGCAAAGGAGTGTGGCTGGAAAGGTTGTAAATTAGAGGGCCATGGTACCTGGTGCTAAACAGTGTCTTCTGGACATGACAGGGAAGCTGTACTTCGGACGTCTCAACAATATGATTGCTGAAACAAGGCTTGCATAATGACAACATCAGTCAACATGCCAATATGAATGCGGGAATTTTCACAAGACCACACCTCTAAAGGAAGAGCTGTAGGCAAATAATGGCTACTAAGGGAGGGAGAATCAGTTTTCATCAGGGAAGAGCTTCCTGACAGGTTGTCTAATACCAATGGGTCAGCCCTAAACACATTTATATACAAGCAACAATAAATTGACTCAGTAGGTTGCACAGGTAGGTGTGTGTGTGTGTGTGTGTGTGTGTGTGTGTGTGTGTGTGTGTAAAACAATAATTATAGAGAAAGAGGTCATTACTTCTAAAAGGAATGAGGGAGAGATGAGAGTCGGTAGAAGAGGAGTAGGGTGGAAGTGATGTACATACAGTATTCACATATGACATCCTCAAAAATTAAAAATAAATAAATAAGGACATACAATTTGGGGGATAGGGAAATGAGAGTGGATCTTGGAGGAACCAAAAAGTAGAGGAAGTAGAAGAAAACCAAAACCAAATAATGTCCCTGAGATAAAAAAAATAATCTTCTTATTTGAGATCAAGAAGAGAAAAGAACTGTAACAGGGGCAGACGTAAATTGTCAACTATAGAACTGAGAGGGGTGCTGGGATTGTGCAGGGAAGCTTCAAAATACAAGAAAGTATAAACAACTCTTGTCACTATAATCAGCAAGTTAGATTAAATACACATAGTCTGTGGGACAGGCGTTCCCCTAAAGATCACTCAGAATAATGCAGTCAACCTGTCCAGCTCCACCGCTCTGAAGCAATAGAACACACAGCCAGTGACCTCCCTCCACAAAATCAGAGCCCTAAAACAGTCTGCACCAAAATGCTTCTGAAATTCTACCAAATATTTGAATCAGAACTAAGACCATGTGGTGGTTTGAATAGGATGGCCCCCATAGGCTCATATATTTGAATGCTTGGTCATTAGGGAGTGGCCCTACTTGAGAGGGATTAGGACATCTGGTCCTATTGGAGTAGGTGTGGCCTTGTTGGAGGAAGTGTGTCACTAGGGGTGAGCTTTGAGGCTTCTTAAGCTCAAGCCAGGCCCATTCTGTCTCTCTTCCTGCTGCCTGTGGATTTGAATATAGAACTTCCGTGGATTTGGATATAGAACTCCCTGCTCCTCCAGCACCATGTCTGCCTGCATACCTCCATGCTTCCCACCATGCTGATAATGGACTAAACCTTGGAAACTCTAAGCAAGTCCCAGTTAAATGTTCTCCTTTATAAAAGTGCTGTGGTCATGGTGTCTTTTCATAGCAATAAAACATTGACTAAGGCATACTAATTCTCCATAAAACCTTCAAAAAAATAGATGAAACATTTATAAAGTTATGAGGCCGTCATCTATGAGCCAAAAAGACATTAAAGGAAAACAAAATATGTAGGTATCTACTATGAACAGATTCACCCCAAATTTACAAATACCAAGTAAAAAGTTTATCTTAAGAATTCCATGTTGATTTCAGATTTGAAAATTAACCCATATGATTCACCATATTGACATACCTTTTTAAAAATCATAAAATTGGTTTAATACACATAGAAGGATCATCTAATGAAAATCCAACATCTATTTATGCTGAAAATTTTCAGCAAAAAGGAGAAAAATAAAGCTTAATCAGATAAAGGACATCATGAAACCTTACAGTTGATAGCACAATTAACAGCCTTTCATCTAGGGTAAGAGCAAATACAAAGACGTCCATTCTTATCACTAGGTGTCATTATATCAGAGTTTATAGAAAATGGGATAGTACAAGACAAAGACACAAAGAAGACCGTGAGGTGGATTAGCTGTGTCATGGTTGATGTTTTGTCAACTTGACGCAAGCTAGCGTCATCTGGGAAGAGGAACCTCAACCGAGAAAATGCCTCAGTAAGACTGGCCTGTAGGCACAGCTGTGGTGCATTTTCCTAGTGATTGATGTGGGAGGGCCCAATTCACTGTGGGTGGTACCACCTCTGGACAGATGGTCTTGGGGTGTATAAGAAAACAGGCTGAGCAGGTCTTGGGGAGCAAGCCAGTGAGCGCAGTCTTCCAGGAGAATGGAGTGTTGCAGGCAGTGGTCAGGGAGGGAGATGGGCTGGGAAAACAACAGCAGGATCCTTTCTCCTCCCTCCTGGCTCCCTTCCTTCTTTCATTTTTCCTGCTCGCCCTGGAAACCCAGTCAGACCTGAGGTTGAAAACATTTCAGTTTTTCTCCTAACCGTAAACAGTTTCCCCTATCTTATTAATCACAGGCAAAGATAGGGCTTTAGGCAGGAAACAGGAGATAAGGCTAAAAGGAGCTTAAGATAACATCTCACAAGAAGGCAGACAGCCTACAGCGTTCCTATACAAAAATAAGTTCACTGAGTTAGAAAGAGGACGATATGAATTTAAAAAGTAAGAAAAAGTCAGTGACAGAGGAAAGACTTGGGGAGACAACCTCTCCTAATGTGATATCAAGCTGGGCATAGCTATAAACACAATTCTGGTTTTTCAACAGAGACTTCTGGCCTGCTATTAAGAGACAAAGTGATGCCATCATTTGAAAGTGACAAAGAAGTCAGGAGGCAGAATGGTCTCAGTGGATGTGCTGGCTTTGAAACACTGTCTCTAAGACCTCTGGGTCCATCGGTCTTCGCTGCTATCTTCCTGTCTATGAGTGGTCCTTCCTGGTGGTCACCAGATGGCTACCACAACACCAGGCATCACGTGATACCTCCAGATCAAGGAATCCCGGTGTTAGAGCACATCAGGATTGCTGCACCTCCATATCTTTTCAGAATGGGAATATCTTTCCCAAGCACCCCGCTGGGGTACTCATTATATCTCACTTCCCAGAACTGCATTGTGTGTTCTCTTCTAGAACAATCATAGCCAAAGAGGGAAGAGGTTGTCCTTGACTAACGAGGGTCAAACATGGATCAACTCCTGGGCTTGCTCATTGCCCAAACTAGCATAAGATACTAAATACAAAGAATAAGGATGAGGAATATGCCAGAGACCTTGTCTGTCCCTCAGAGGAGGCCAAGACTCCAGAAGGAGATTATAGGGGAAGTAGAGGAACTTTATGGAGAAGTAGTCCCATATATTTCAAAATATACAGCCCAGCCATGCCTGCCACCACTGAATGTATAACACCAACTTTACTCACTACTGGTGCTCAATAGAGATTTTTGGACAACAAAGAATAGATGGTAGCAAACTGAGTAATAGTTAAACATGTAGAGTCATGCTGGTGGGCTAGGGATGTGGCTTAGTTGGTAGAGAACCTGCCTAGCATACCCAGCCCTGGGTTCCATCTCCATCATAGAACCAAACAGGACATGCTGGTACCTGCAAGTTATCCCAGCACTTGGGAGGTGGAAACAGGAGGTTCGTAAGTTCAAGATCATCTTTAGCTACATAGCAAGTTCAAGGCCAGCCTGGTATAGGTGTGTAAAACAATAAATGCTGAATTTAATGGCTGGCCTTGTCAGATAGACTAGAGCAGTGGTTCTCAACCTTTCTAATACTGTGACCCTTTAACACAGTTCCTCATGTTGTGGTGACCCTCAACCATAAAATTATTTTCAATGTTACTTAATAACTGTAACTTTGCTATTGTTATGAATTGTAAATATTTGGGGACATAGGGATTTGCCAAAACAGTTGTAACTCACGGGTGGAGAACTGCTGGTCTAAGGGCACATGTTTCTCCTCCTGCAAGGTGATGTAATAATGGAGCTGCCTGAGCATCACCTGGTGTGCTGATGGAGGCTGAGGTAGCCACATGTGGGAATGTAAATAACCTAGCAGAAACAAAGGTGTTGCAAAGAGAGATACCTGTGTCCAGCCTGTTTGGAATCAGACTATTGAGACAATGGTCCCACAGGAATTAGAATTTCCTCAGGAGTATCATGTAGCCAGAGGAAAAACTTGTCTTCCAAGAAGAGCATTAACACAGCTCTGATAACTAGTCAGACCACCTTACAGAAAGACGGAGCCCAGACAACCATGATGGATGGGGTGACATCTTGACCAGGTCTGTTTAGTTATAATGCCTCATGCCCGTCATGTAAACTTTATTTATTTATTTATTTATCTATTTATTTTGTTTTTTTGAGACAGTGTTTCTCTGTGTAGCATTGGAGCTTGTCCTTGACCAGGTCTGTTTAGTTATAATGCCTCATGCCCATCATTTAAACTTTATTTATTTATTTATTTATTTTGGTTTTTTGAGACAGGGTTTCTTTGTGTAGCATTGGAGCTTGTCCTGGAACTCACTTTGTAGACAAGGCTAGCCTCAAACTCACAGAGATTCACCTGGCTCTGTCTCTTGAGTGCTGGGATTAAAGGCGTGTGCCACTACCACCCAGCCCGCCATGTAAACTTAACACCTCAGATCAGCACTCTTAAAACAGATTAAGGGAAGTCACTGGACCTCTTTGCTCTTCTCAGTGTGGACATATTGAATAATCTCCTTTCTCTGCTTTTCACTGTTTCTTTTCTCTATTGAGGACAGTGCTCAGGTCCAGCTTGTTAAGGTTGCCAGGGCCTGCGCTCTGACCAGAACAGCTCCAGTAACAGGAAGAGCACGGCTAGAATGACGAACTCCATTCTACTTTTCCACATAGCTACCAATCCCGATAGTTTTCGAGTCCCACCATCCAAAATCCACCTTGGGAAGCAGGACCAGCCACCTCCAGGTCCCTGCTCAGAAGGAGGCATCGATGAGGTCATCAACCTTCAAGCTGCTTCTACCCAGCTATGAGTGTTGAAAACACCATCAAATCTTTTCTGTCCTCACTTTTCCTCTCAATAAAAGGAGCTGGGTGAAGCTTAGGGTCAGTCTTCAGTCTATACGTCCATGATTAACTCGAAGATTCTCCTTGCTGGAGTTTCTGATGCTTTTCTTTGGGGCTGGCTGGGAAAGCTGTGCTCTGTCGCCCACCGGGAAAATGAGGCCAGAAATTCTGAAGAGCTGGGTAATGATTTAATGGGCTTTAAAACGGGCAGCTAGGTTTTAATTTTCTCTTACAGCAGATTCCCTGGGGTGAAGTGTACTTTACAGGGGATAATAAGCACACAGGCTATTTCAATTGCTTCAGGATATCTTATTTGGAAATCAGGTTTAATTCACATTCCTCTAGTAGATTTTACTATCAGAATAAAAGGAAAAGTCCCCAAAGGAATATTCATGGAGAGTTTAAATCTGTTGGAATGTCAAAGGTACCTAGGAGTGAAGCATCTGTAAATATTTAAAATGGGTGAAATCAAATACTGCTCAACGACAACACTTTTATGTTAAACTGTTGACAATATGGTCATGTCTGACGGTCCAAATTTTAAAGAAAGTTGAGGTAAAGGCCTGGTAATTGAACTCAGTGGTGGAGTACTTGTCTAGCTTGCACAACACCCAGGTTCAACAAGGGAATGGACAGATTTCCCACTGAAGCACACAATTAGTATCATGTGTGTGGTGGCATTGGCTTCTAACCCCAGCACTCTGGAAACAGGTAGGAGGAGCAGGCATTCAAGGACACTTTCAGCTACGTAGCAAGTTCAAAGCCATCTCTCTCAATAACTGATTGTCTCCAAAAAAGCAACCTACCATGTGTGTGAAGTAAATCATATAGCCCACGCTGAAGAGGCACTGGTAAACTTTAATTCTTTATTTAAATAATAATAAACTAAAATTCATCAGCAAACTTAGGTGTTCTTATCTGAATTTTGAGCATTCAGCTCCCTGAACCCCAGGCACATGCATCATAGCTCTACCTCACTCGAGCTGTTTTTAATTGTATAGCAGATATCATGGCAGATGTTTTGTTCACAGCACCTTAGATAATCTCAGCAGTGTAGCACAAATCTTAAAAGGTCTTCTTAGTAGAAACAAACCTGGAGCCAGGTATTGGGGTGAACACTGGAAGATCAGAGAAGCAGAACCAGCCACAGCCACTTCACCTTGCCAATTCCTCAGCTGATCCTGTTACCTCAGACTGGAAGCCTCTGAGTCCTCATCCGAATGGATCTCAACTGAACTGTTACTCAAAAGCCTGAAAGCTTAACCAGGCTATAGTTCCTTGTCCTCATGCCTTAAATACCTTTCTGCCTCCTGCCATTACGTCCTGGGATTAAAGTCACCATGCTTGGCTGTTTCCAGTGTGGCCTTGAACTCACAGAGATCCAGGCAGATCTCTGCCTCTGGAATGCTAGGATTAAAAGCGTGTGCTACCACTGCCTAACCTCTATGTTTAATATTGTGGCTGTTCTGTTCTCTGACCCCAGATAAGTTTATTAGAGTGCACAATATTTCAGGGAGCACAATACCACCACACAGCAGCCCCGAAAAGTAGCAATTGTTTCCTCTGTGATACAGTAATGGTAACAGGGGCCCAAGAGATATGTGTGTGCTGTAAACTACTTTTTCCCTTCAAATGCCAGAGAAGAAAGCCAGGCCTAGAACATGGACCTTCAACCATTCAGAAACTCATTCTGTTTCAAGGAACTCAGATCTAAGGAGAGCTTCCTGCTTGCAGCCCAGCCTTTCTCACAGCAGCTTCTAGTAGAGATGGGAACAGAAAAAGAAGAGCTCATTTATGTCTTTGTCTCCATTCGATGCTGATCCTTCTTGCCTCTCTAGGCTAAATTATGAAGTCCCCCTTTCTTGTTCCTTTTGAAGCCATTTTCGAAGGACATCTTTTTGGGAGTGGAATTGAAAATAAAAACATGGTTTTAGGAAGGAGTACAGCAGAAAGATTGCTCTTACATTAGCACATGACATTTCTAATCATCTGTGTCGAAGGATCTTTTTAACACCCTCCTAAGTGCCTCTTCAAGACCTCGGTGACAGGAGAGCGCTACTGACTAATTTGTTCCGGCAGAGAAATGAATTCACGGTTACTGAAAATATGTTTTCTCTCACCAGATCCTATTCAGGTCACTGAGTGGCTTTTCGATGGTGGAGGAAGTAGAAATTTACCACCAATGAGACATTATGGGGAGGAGAGAAAAATCATCTTGCTCTCTGTGGCATTTGCAAAATGCAAATCCCAGTCAATTTCTAGAAGAGGCCACTTCAACACTTCCCATTTCCACAGTTGCACATCCATCTCATTTTTTTTTTAAGCAAAATGAATGAAGAGTGCAGGAAGCAGACTGAGCAAACAACTGTGAAAAGCCAACTTGGAGCAGCTCTCGGCCCAGTGACTGAGAAAATGCCATTTCTCTCCAGAGACGTTCTGAAGACAGAGGAGCAATGGGTAATCCATTACCACACGGGTAGCTCCCTAACCCGGCAGGGGCTGGGCATGAGCAATTGGAAAGCTGACTTAGGACACAGCACAGGGGTCCGTGGGCGTGGCAGAGTTAGAGAGGGGTGCACCTCATTTATTCCCTTTCCTTCTTCCACAGAGGTGTGTGGACCTGTCGTGTACGCTAAGTGTGTGCTTAGATGGGGCGTGGGAGAAAAGAAAGTTTTTCATTATGCTTTTGAAAATAAATAAGGATAAAACTTTCATCAGTCAGAGAGCCTTCTCACTCCCCACAAACTGGCAGCACAGCCAGGATGCTGGCTTCCTTTCTACAGGTGGGATGACTTCCTGCTGGCATCATGACGGGGCGGAGTGGACCAACGTGTGGAGATGACGATCTCAGAGGGTAGCTTTGGCACTGGTATTTGTTAGGCGTCCTTTCTTTAGTTAAAAATGAGACAACTTGGTCAGCATGAACAGCAGCCAGAGGACTTGCATGCTGGGAACACAAGACATCATTCCCCCGGACAGTGGTCCAGCCTAGAACAATGGACAGTTTCAATAAAGAATTCCGACTTCTTGGGCTCTGTCACTGTCTCTGCAGAGAAGGGGTGTCTGGTTATTTGCCACGAATGCCTGCATCTGTGATGATGGGGAAGCGACAGTCACTCCCATGTAGTGGCCGAAATTGCAACAGTGGGGCCGTGGAGAGCTCAGTCAGTAATGCTCTTGCTGAGGATGCAGGAAGAACTGAGTTGACCACTCACAGACAAAAGCTAAAAACCGGCTGTGGGGGCATGCATTTCCAATTCCAGGGCTGGGGAGGCAGAGGTGGACACGTCTCTGAGGCCCACTGGCTGGGCTGGTTAGCCCATTAGCAAGTAAGTGTCAGGCCACTGAAATTGTCTCAGAAAACCGAGGTGGACAGCACCTAAGAAACTGAGGAATAGCGCTGGAGTTTGTAGTCTGGTCTCCTCATGGGTGCATAGATACATGTCACACACACACACACACACACACACACACACACACACACACATATGCAACTAAGATGTATTTTTCATTAATTTACAGACTTTAAAAATAAACTTTATTATAAAAAATGAATAAAATAAATAAACTTCTGAAAAGAAAAAAAATCCAATCTTTAATATGGATGGATGATCCTGATCTTCAGATGCCTCAGGTCAAAATTTCAACTCAAATTAAATGTGGTCAGCTATTTAGCAAGCTCTCTGTCTTTAGATTTAACCTTTCTTTTTTTTTCCTCCCTAATTAAGACTTTATGGAGACTCTGGATTTTGGAGATGGGCTGGGTGGCTCAGTGTCTCAGACTTACAATTTCTAATTAAACTGTGGTCTTCACATGGGTCTTGGAACTGCAAGCAGCAAGCTCCTGCCGCAGCACTTCATCATGAGGATGTTTTGACAGTTTTAGAACATGGAGCCTGGTACTGAGATATGATTGATTTGTGAGAGATTTGCAGGAAGGAGACAAGCCACAGAGGGACTTTTGAATGAAGAGACAGAGGACCAGGCTGCTAGGGAATGAGGAGAGAAAAAGCTTGATGTCAAAAGAGGAGATGTGTGGTTTGCAGGCCACCTTCTCTGGATTCTGCCTTGCACACAGTAACCATTCCTCTCATCTAATCTGGCTTTGCCGTTCTAGTTGTTGACCTTGTTAGAGTTCAGGGGTGAAGACTGATTGCAATTGTGAGGATTTTGTTGTTGTTATTGTTTTGTTTTTTAAACTAGTACCCACTGAGCAGGGGTGAGGTGGTCTCCATAGGTGCTATGGGATGTTCTGTATGGCAAATGTGTTGCTAATAAAACACTGATTGGCCAGTGGCTAGGCAGGAAGTATAGGCAGGACTAACAGAGAGAATAAAAAGAACAGGAAGGCGGAGGGAGACACAGCCAGCCACTGCCAGGACAAGCAGCATATAAAGATGCTGGTAAGCCACGAGCCACGTGGCAAGGTATAGATTTATAGAAATGGATTAATATAAGATATAAGAACAGTTAGCAAAAAGCCTGCCACGGCCATACAGTTTGTAAGCAATATAAGTCTCTGAGTTTACTTGGTTGGGTCTGAGCGGCTGTGGGACTGGCAGGTGAGAGAGATTTGTCCTATCTGTGGGCCAGGCAGGAAAACTCTAGCTACACATAGGAGCATCTCAACTCACTGTAAGACTGTTAACTTGAATTTTTCTGAGGAGGCAGGAACAGGCATGAATGAGCAAGCACCGATTCACCTTATAAATGTCACTAATGGCAGAAACAAAGAACAGATTCCAGGCAAGCGTAGCTTAGAGGCCAGTGAATTTATCTGGGGTTACTTACAGAAGTATAGACAACTTATGAGTGGCTGACCCACAAAAGAAAATCTCTCCCTTTCCCAAGCAACCACTAACTGTCTATATATCCTTAGGGGGCATGGTTCCTTGGGAGTGACTCCCAGTCCCTCAGTAACAGTTAACTGTCTATAAATCCTCGAGGGAGGAAAATGGCCTTTTTAGTTTGGTAACAAGGTCTGAAAATAGTTAAGTTTAGGACAGAGAGGGGGATGGGAAGCTCTTCTCCTGTTTAGTTTAAACACACAAATGGGAAAGAGCCTGGTCTTCAGGATTCACAGCCCTCGGTGCTCCTCATCTTTCCATCAGGAAATGTATAGAAATCTGTCATGAATTCCTCACTGTACACTGAATGAGCATCCTTACCATACAGGGAAGGAACATCCTCAGAGGCTGCTGGACTCCTTGCTGGGATGAGCCTTTCCTGATACCTGTGCTATTAATTTAATGTCTAATAGTATATATTCAGATAAGCTCTCCACACTCCTCCCCTAGTGTAATAGTCAGAACAGCCCAGGTTGTTACATAGTAACAAACAGGACACAGACATTGTTAGTAGCATACATCATGAAAGGATCGTTTCCTTTCTTGAGAGACTTGGGACAAGAATACAAAAGGAAGGCTGATATATCACTATGTGTCTAAATATTTCATAGTTTTCTGAACCAAAGAAACAATCTTTCTGTAGAACAATCTTTTTGTACATTGTGAAGATTTATTACTCTCATTGTTAATAAAGAGCTGACTGGCCAATAACTAGGCAGGTAGAGGTTAGGTGGGGCTTGCAGACAAAAAGAGAGCTGTGGGAAGAAGGAGGGTGGAGTCACCAGCCAGATATAGAGAAATGGGAGATGAATATGCCATGCTAAAAAAAAAAAAAAAGGAACTGATGCATGGTAGAGCATAGATAAGAAATATGGTCTTATTTAAGTGAAAGAGCTAGTCAGTAACAAGCCTAAGTTATTGGCCAAGCATTTATAATTAATAATAAGTCTCTGTGTGGTTATTTGGGAGCCGGCTGGTGGGACAGAGCTGACTGGTGGGACAGAAAAGTCTACCTACATAATCTATTAAATGAAATATGTTATTTTATCTTGAAAAAAATACCTTTTTACTAGCCTGGGAAACCAGGCTTTTATTTAATATTCTGAGATTACCTTGAAGATCTGTGCTAGAACATGCCAGGGTAGAGAAGAACAACTTCAGCCTGTCCTACTTCCTATACAGCCTGCCCTGTACCTCCAAGCTCTGTGGCCATGGCCATCGCCAAACCTGTGGGGGAGGAGTGTAAGGTAGGTATGTAGGCATTTGGGCAAGGGAGGTCCCTGCTATCCAAATCACGATGGTGAATATGCAAATACAGATTCCAAGAATAATGAGGATTGACAGTGTTGGTTTGAACTTTTATTTCTTGTCAAGAATTTCTGACAGAAATCAACACTGAAAGAATTGAGACTTGAGTTATAATCCTTCTGTGATGGTTGGAAATGAAAATGCTCCCCATAAGCTCAGGCCTTTGGACACTTGGCCCCCGGCTGGTGGCGCTGTTTGAAGAGGTTATGGGGAGGTGCAGCCTGGCTGGAGGAAGCGCTTCACTGGGGCAGTCTTTGAGAGTTTCAAAACTTGTCCCACTTGCAATTCTCTCTCTGATTTGCACTTGGGGGTGAGAGCTGATCTCTCAGCGTCCTGCTCCAGCCACCACGTTTGCTGCCATGTTTCCCATGGTTCCCTCCTCTGGAACCATGAACTAAAATAAATTCTCTTTTCTTTAAGTTGCCTTGGTCATATGTTTAATCAAGGTAACAGTAAAAGCAATGAATATACCTTCCATCCACCTTGGGGTGAAGGAGGTCAGAATTAAGAAATCGCCGCTGAGCCACTCCTCAGAGAAGAGACAAGTTTTGTTCTTTTGTTGGTGTACCTCTGGAAAGAGTGACAGGGAAACATATTCGGCTTAGGTATTCCCACGGATATTTCTGCACCCTCCTCTCTCACTCTGTTTCCTGGTGAGCACTATACAACTCCCGCTCCTAGTGTACCCACACTCCTTAGCTCACCTGGGCATCCCTACCCCCTGGGGTCTGACAGTAGTCAAGATGGATGGACAGTTCAGTTTTGTCCCTACACCCTGGGATCAGACAGTAGTCAGGGTAGATGGATAGTTTAGCTGTGACTCTACCCTCTGGGGTCAGATGTAGTCAGGGTGAATGGACAGTTCAGCTGTGTCCCTACAATCTGGGATCGGACAGTAGTCAGAGTGGATGGGCAGTTCACCTGTGTCCCTACAATCTGGGATCGGACAGTAGTCAGAGTGGATGGACAGTTCAGCTGTGTCCCTACAATATGGGATCAGACAGTAGTCAGAGTAGATGTACAATTTGTTTACAAATGAGGAAACCAAAGTTTAATGGCTGTAGCCACAGACAGAGAACAGAGTAAAAAACAAAACCAACAAATAAACCAATAACAACAACAACCAACCAAAAACCTGGGGCCTGGGAGTCTAGTGTATCCTCTTCTAACTGCCAGGAGCTTCCAGATTGTCTCAAAATCAAGGCTGAGTCCTTTATATCCATAGGGATAAGACAGGCAGGAGATGTGAGCAATTCTTCCCAAGCTTGTCAAGCCTAAAACCTAATACATTGTTTTCTGAAACTTGGAGCATTCCTGCTAGGAGCTGCTCTGTTTCGATTCATTTCAGTTGTATTTTCTATTTGATGATATTGCATGCTTCTGCTTGGTTTTTGTTTGTCTGCTGTGCTGGGGATCAACCTCCGACCATGTGTTTATTAGGCAAGTGCTCTACCGCAGAGCTACCGCTCCAGTCTTGTGCATCTTAAGGTTATTTCAGGCCCTAATGAGTCCATGGGGCCAGGTGGACCCTTGCCCTTAGACCAGTGGCTCTCAGTATAATGAAACTAATTAATTAGAGGCATGATATCTTACTAGTGAGGAGAGCATGTGCAACAGCAACATTTCCACTGGAGGAAAAGAAATAAAATCTGAGGGAGGAGAAGAGAGGTGACTGTGGGTGTTATTTTATAGACAGACGTACTTCCTTTCACCTCTGCTTATCATTTGGGAATATCCTTTTCTAAACCAGTGGGTGACTGGGTTGCTACAGGTCAGGGGTCATGTTAATGGCTCTGCTTGCATTTCATCAAATTCTCAGATCAGCCTGTAGTCTTGCAGTCATCCCTCTTCCATACAGAAGGCTGAAGTTTAGAGAGATTAATTAACACAGCAGAGGTCACGCAGCTGACAGGCGTTAGGATTCAGATCCCCATCAGCCTGCTCCTAAGGCCGTGTCCGTAATCAGACACTGACCTGCATCTGAGCAGGTTCAGGATAATACAGTGTGCACCTTGCTGTGGTGAAATGACAATCCACAGAGATGAACCTCCCGAGGACCTGCAGGAGCCATAAGCCCACCATGTTGCAGGAACCATAAACCCACCTGCAAAGGACTGCTGTGGTGATTTGTCTTGGTTTTGCCCAGAGCTAGCTCTATTCTCTCTAGCGGCCAGATCTATATTAATCCTATAATTCATCTGTAAACCCCAACATCTTGCTTCCCAGTTTCCCCCACAGTCAATGGGAAGCTGAAAATATGCCTTTTCTGGAAAAGCCGTAACATCTGCTACCAAAGGACCCTAAACCATCTGGATCATCAGAGAAGTACAGACTCACTTACAAAAGACAGAGATTAATTTGGACATTGTTTCCCTACATAAACCAGGCATAAGGAGGCAAGCAGCCCAGGGAAGGATCTAATCATGCTGAGAGCAGGAGCACTTATTACAAACGATTACCATGTAATTATCCACAACTTCCCTGGAGTGTGTGGCCCGAGGCTAGTCTTAGAAGGTAGCCTTCCTTAGGAAGTATTAGGAGACTGAAACACTTTAGTAAGCTATCAGGCATCTGTCAGTGTCTCATGGCTGGGTTATTGCCACCTGTGCCTGTCTCTCATGTGACGAAGTCTTCAATGGTTCTGGTTTAGGTGCAGAACAGCTGGGCCCGGGGATTTCAGCCAGATCTCCCACCAACCTCGTTTTAAAAATAGCACACTTAACTATTTTTTTAATTTAAAATTAATTGCATTTTTGCAAGTGGAAGTTTTGATGTACCTAACTAGATTGTTTTCTTTGTTTGCGGGGCGGGACATGCATGGATTTTTCACACATGGTCTTACTATGTCCCAGGCTGGCCTTGAAATTGTCAGTCTCCTGTCTTGTATCCCACATTCTTGTATTGCCATATCTGGCCTCTGATCTACCTAGCAAAAACAGGCTAATGTGCTGTGTGCAGGGTGTGACATTGCTTTTCGGTGCACCTGTAGACCGTTGTGCAAGTTGTGAGGTGGCCCATCAAAGGTTGGTAATGACATAAGCCGTCTTGACAAGTCTGGGGAGAGGCACAGACAGGTCCAAGAAGGGCGTGATCGTCGGCAAGGTTAATCAGCTTCTCTTGTGCTCATCCTAGCTTGACATTTATCTCAGTAGTAGTTCCTCTTGTGCACATTGAAGACGTTGCATGAACCATAAATCCTGCTGCAAAAGAGTTCCTCTGGTGCTCATCCGAGCTCCACATTTATCTTGGTGGCAGCAGCCACAATTGTGAAAGCCAGCCTGGAAGTTGGAATTGTGTGTACCTGCTCCAGACATATAAACAAGCTGCATTATCCACCTCCTTGACTGGAGTGTGTGGCGCACTGCAGACACCAGCTCAAGGGCAGTGAGGGAGGGGCAATCCTTCCAGGGAAGTCCAGACACCGTTATGATAGACAGAGAGAGCAGAAAGACCTTCAGTCACACAACCAGAATCTTGAAGATTACCCCATTCTCAGTGTTGTTATAACTACCGCTTATATCTATGATCATATATGAACTCGGTCTGTATACCATCTCATTTCATTCTCTTTAAACCCCTGCAAAGTAGCCTCCATGGATGAGAACACTGATTAAGTAACTTGACTGAGTCACCAAATAGCTGGTTTGGGATCTGAACCCTGGTCCGATTCATGCTCTGACCCGCCAAGGAAAACACAAGATCAGGGAACCCGACAATCAACCAATCACCCTAATCATTTTCAATCTTTGTTCTCAGAAATTCCAGTCAGAGACAAGTGTGAGACCTTTTGCTAGCCTGGATCTCTGTCTTCTTTTAAGTACATGCACCACCAGGAAGAGCTCAGGGCATGGCACACATCATTAGATCCTCGCCACCCCCCCCCCCCCCACACACACACCTTAAGTCACGAAGTTTGATTCTTTGACTACGAAGTTAATTGTTGTTACAGACACTTGGGGAGAAATGTTTTGGAACTGTTACTATGGAAAGCTTTTGAAGTATTTTCAGTGATATAAGAAAATATTACTGAGTAGTGTGGAGAAGGACTCCATCTGTCTCTATGGAAAAGCCAACACTAGAATCATCCTTCTCCACACTCCTGGCAACTGTACCTACACAGCTGGCTGGAGGCCCCCCTAAAGGTGACCTTCTCCTCTGCAGCCTGGTTTCCAGACGCCATTACTCAGGAGATTCAGCAGGTATGTCTCTCCAGAAGAACAGTCCCTTGAAGAATGGATGCCGAGAGACAGGGCATTATTTAATGGGGATATACAGACTCAATTCCTTTGTCTATGTCGCAGTTAGCCTGCCCTAGATCTCCTCAATGCATCTAAATCTCTAAGCTGTATTTTTTCCCCACATTTTCCACATTTTCTTTTTGGTGGGTTAAAAAGACTCTGTCTAAAATTCATAAATACCCAGAACTCTTAAATGTGATCTTACGTGCAAAAAGGTGTTTGTGGGTAAAAATGGTACAGATGAAGTTACAATGAATAGTATGAGGCTCGGATGCAATGGCTGGTGTCCTCATAAGAACAGGAGAGGATGTGCAGAGACACTCAAAGAAGGACCAGCAACAACAGAAGCAGAGAGTCCACCCAGGGACAGCTGCCAGGCAAAAGATGCCTAGGCTTTGTAGGGAGCAGTGAAAGAGTCAGAAGGCTTCTCCTTCAGACACTCTCCCTCAAGGAACTGGGTAGGTTACTATTGTTTCCAGCCACCAGGTTTGTCTGTTTCTTATGGCATCTCCAGAACACCAAGGCCCACACTTAATTTATTGAAGTCCTCCCTCCCAATTTTCCCACAGGCGCTTCCCCCATCCCATCTCTGTCAACACAGCTGTCTTCTTCAAGCATGGATTCTTCTCTACACTCTGTGTCTTAGAAGTTCTGCTTTCCAGGTTTTTATGTGAGAACACTTCTTGTTGACAGCCATCAGGAAGCATCGAAAGGACCAAATGCTGGAAAATGGCTGAATAAATCATCATACAACCCCACAACTGAACATCATGCAGCTGCTGTGGGATGTTCTGTATGGCAAATGTGTTGCTAATAAAACACTGATTGGCCAGCGGCCAGGCAGGAAGTATAGGCAGGACTAACAGAGAGAATAAAAAGAACAGGAAGGCGGAGGGAGACACAGCCAGCCACCGCCAGGACAAGCAGCATGTAAAGATGCCGGTAAGCCACGAGCCACGTGGCAAGGTATAGACTTATAGAAATGGATTAATATAAGATATAAGAACAGTTAGCAAGAAGCCTGCCACGGCCATACAGTTTGTAAGCAACATAAGTCTCTGTGTTTACTTGGTTGGGTCTGAGCGGCTGTGGGACTGGCAGGTGAGAGAGATTTATCCTGACTGTGGGCCAGGCAGGAAAACTCTAGCAACATGCAGCTATTAAAATGATGTCTTTGAATTGGCAACTTGTGGAAAGAATTAGTACATACATGATAAGAAAGGATAAACAACTTCATGTAGTATGATTCTGATTGTTTGATATATACTTCTGTTGTAAGGACAAAATTTTATAATTTAGGTTATCTCTGAGACGTTATAATGTGAATGTTTATCTAATCTTTTTTAAGCATCCACATTTCTATAAATAATCGTGTTGTGCTCATAATAAGCAAAACAATTTCTCTTATTCAAATATCTGGGAGTCCTTCGATCCCGCCGTCTCTAGGCTACCTTGCACTGTGATCCGGTTGTCCTCTGAATTGTCTTGTCCAGGTCCTTAGGCATGGGAGCTATAAATGTTCCACCTTCCTGCCAGATTTGACGATGGGATTAAATTAAAGAGATGGAGCCGGGCGGCGGCGGCGCACGTCTTTAATCCCAGCACTCGGGAGGCAGAGGCAGGCGGATCTCTGTGAGTTTGAGGCCAGCCTGGGCTACTAAGTGAGTTCCAGGAAAGGCGCAAAGCTACACAGAGAAACCCTGTCTCGAAAAACAAAAAAACAAAACAAAACAAAAAATTAAAGAGATGGTGCAGTTATGTTAGAGCACTCAGGTGGACATCATGAAGAACCAGGCAGTGTGAGAAGCTCCTAGAAGATGCAAGAGGCAGAAGCAGATTCTTCCCGGAGCCCCTGGAAAGAACACAGCTATTCTATCAACTAAACCACTCTCACCTCAGAATTATAAGAGAATACATTTGTATTATTTTGAGACGCTAACTTTGCAGTAATTTGTAGCAAAACAGCAAAAAAAAAAAAAAAAAAAAAAACACACTTGCACACAAAGTCTTTAAAATATGATTAAGTCTGGTGTTTTCTTTCCTAATGTGGTGAACTGTATTGTGTCCCACAAGAAGTGTGTGCTGAAGTCTAAACGCCGGGACCTCAGAAGGAGCCATTCAGCACCAAAGATTTTTGCAGAAGCAACCAAGTTAAAACAGGGCCATTTTATGACTGTAGTCTTTCTAAGAAGAGAAAACAGATGCAGAGACAGACAGACAGACACACACACACACACACACACACACACACACACACACACACACACACGAAGTCCTTGCGAAGATAAGTGAGAGATCTAAGTAAGGTTGCCACAAGCCAAGGGATACCTGGGGCCACCGGATGTTGGAAGCAGCAAAGCGGGGTGTCCCTTCCCTACTGGTATCAGAGAGAACAGGTCTTTTGTGACCCTTTAATTTTGGATTTGCAGCCTTCAGAACACCCAGCCCTGGTAAACTAAGTACGCTGGTTCCATTGTTGTTCACATTAAGCAAACAAAGTTCTCAATCTATTCATCCTGAGTGACATTAGCCTCCACACTTGAAGCCCCCTCAGACACATCCAGTTGATTCATTCTTCACTCCCAGAGCACAGGGAAGCTCTTGGAGTGAGTGAGCTGCCACCTCCTCCTCCCAGTGCTCTTCCTGTCACCTCTGGTGACACTGTTTCTTCAGAGAGGCACTTGTCCCCTGCTCTCTGGTCGCCGTGTGCGTGAGAGCAATTTTTGTGTCTCCTTCACCTTTGCTCTTAACTGAATTGCAAATTTCTTAGAGTCTATTAGGGAAAACCATTTATTTCCTCACTTTAAAGAAGTGTTGAGCACAGAACCTGACATACAACAAACTGAAATACAGCCCGATATAACATGTCCCAAACAACAAACTAAACTACAGCCCGATATAACATGTCCCAAACGGTTAAATGGTTATAAGTAGCAGTTTGAGCTTTAACTTCAGAAGTCTGAACTCAACAAGTCGACAAAACTGTCATTGGAATTTTACTTCTTTGTCACTAAGTTTTAATTACAGTTATGCATCACTCAATCTTGGCAACCCATCCTGAGAACTGTCATCAAGCTACTTTGCCACTGTGTAAACACCACAGTGTATACTTGTAAAAAGTTAGGTGCTCCAGCCTACTAGACACTCAGGCTTATGGTACAGCCTAGACTATAATTTGCAGCTCCTGAGCTAAAATCTATATAGAGCATTATTATACTGACATTGTAGGCAATTCTACTACTGTGCTAAGTATATGGGGCATTAAACATATCCAGATACTGAAAACATGCAGTAAATATGGCATATGGAAATAAAAAATGACGTGTCTATATAAGCTCGGGGTGTGTCAATGAGTGTGTGGGAATGCTGATGAAGAACTGGGCCATCTCTGCACACAGCACCACCTTATAATCATGATGTGATTATACTTTATTACATTATAGTATTAACTGAACCTAACTTTCTATTTTATAAATTTTTAAACTTTTAAAAATCTGTGATTCTGCCAGGCGGTGGTGGCGCACGCCTTTAATCCCAGCACTCGGGAGGCAGAGGCAGGCGGATCTCTGTGAGTTCGAGGCCAGCCTGGTCTCCAAAGCGAGTTCCAGGAAAGGCGCAAAACTACACAGAGAAACCCTGTCTCGAAAAACCAAAAAAAAAAAAAAACTGTGATTCTTTTGTAAAAATATTGTATAAAATGCAAATGTGCAGCTATGAAAAATATTTTCTTTGGGTATCATTATTTTATAAGTATTTCTCTATGTTTTTATTTTTTCCCTTTAAGTTCCTTATATTAAAAATCAAGACACATGGGCTAGAGATGTAGCTCAACTAAGTGGGTAGAGTGCTTGTCTAGCAGATTCCCAGCACCATATAAAACCGGGCATGGTGGTACACACCACCCCAAGAACCCCAGCATTCAACAGGTGGAAGCAACAGGGTCAGGAGTTCAATGCTATCCTCAGATATACAGAAAGTTCAAGGCCAGCCTTGGATACATGGTAGTCTGTGTGTGTGTGTGTGTGTGTGTGTGTGTGTGTGTGTGTGTGTGTGTGTGTGACAGAGAGAGATAGACGAGGGGGGGGCAGGTGGGAAGGCAGGCAGGCAAAGAGACAGACAGACAGAGAAACATACA
>CABHPQ010172467.1:49262-65099 GCA_902168405.1 Peromyscus aztecus
AGAGAGAGAGAGAGAGAGAGAGAGAGAGAGAGAGAGAACACATTAGTCTACAAGGCTGGGCTTACCAATACCACTTTCTTCCCTTTTGTTCTCTTGTACCATGGGAAAGCCTGCAGGGATGATAGCACACATGGACCTCTCACTACTGGTGACATCATCTTCTAGATCCCTCCTGAGGACCTACCGTAACTCTTAAAGGACTATCCCTCTTTTCTGAAATATATGCACAGGGGTTCCCTTGGTTTCTTTTCACAGTCATTGTAAACTTGCTTGTGAACGAATCATGTGCTGTTGGCATTCCTTTCTGTTAATGAAATGCTGCCCAGGCTGGGCTCCTGTACTCACACCTTTTAGGGAGCTTTATGCATCTACTTAAGATCTATTACTGTTTCATGATTCACTGTGAATTCTCCTGCAGTGTTCCTCCTTCCTCTGCAGTTGCCTTAGCTCTGGCCTCATCTTCAGCTATGAATTCCCTTCCCAGCCAAGCAGTTCCTCATGCCAACTCCTCAGGCCCCTCCTCCAGGGACTCCAGTGGCATTTTTCTCCATTCCAAGAGCACAACTATTGGTCACTTTCTCAGAGTGCTGGTGTCTTGCACCTGTTTCCTGTTGGTGTCCTCTGAAGTTATGGTGGCCTTCCTGAACGTACCATACACTTCTTGGAGACAGTACCAGATCCCAAGAAAGGGTTCTGGTGAAATCACAGCTGTGCTAAGCCTTCCAGAACTACTTCAGTGTCCTTTTGGTGTCTTCCCCATAACCAAAGACACACACACACACACACACACACACACACATGCACATGCACACGCACACACGCACACACAAAACTTGGTAATCTTGCATGCTGGAGAGGCAGAAAATACCACAGCTGCTCAGTACAAGGATCCAGACACTTCAGTCGGGCAGTGGTGGCGCACACCTTTAATTCCAGCACTCGGGAGGCAGAGCCAGGTGGATCTCTGTGAGTTCGAGGCCAGCCTGGTCTACAGAGTGAGACCCAGGACAGGCACCAAAACTACACAGAGAAACCCTGTCTCAAACCCCCCCCCCCAAAAAAAGAATCCAGACACCTCACCCGGGGGTCCTTTATGGTTGAAGGCCTAGAAGCTCTCTAGAGAGTCATTACTAGAGTCTGATGACTGCCAATGATAGCAACAGTCACACACACTCATTCAAGAAGAAAAGAGATGTGCACACACAAGCACGCTGCCTTCTTCTGGCTCCTACACAGCTCTCAGCCCACTGGACGGTGCTGCCCACACTCAGGGAAAGGGTTCCTCCCTCAGTCACTACCCCACATATAGATGCGCCCTGGATGTGTGCCCACAGACACTCGTGGATATAGGTATGATTCGTCACACTTAGACTCTTGCTAATCCACTCAAATATTCTATCAAGACCAAACAGCACACTGGGTATAAAGGGTGGTATTTGGAGGGTAAAGCACCACTTCAATGTTGGCATGCAGACCACTGAGAGGGTGACGCGCAGCACTGGCATTGGCTGTGCATATCTGGAAAAGCAGTCTGTTTTCCAAACAGCATACTCCATCTTAGCAGCAGAACAGTTAAGAAGGATGTCCTGCATTGGGATCTATGTGGTCCGTGACTTCTCTTCCTCCTGTGTGCACAAGCCATGTCCTCACAAATGGCTGTCTGTCATCTTCTGCTGCTGCCTCTGCTTCTTCTGTTGTTTCTCTTCCTTCCCTCAACTTGCTTCTTCCTTTTTGAGACAGGGTCTCACTGTGCATCCCTGTCTGGGCTGGGGCTTGATATGTAGACCAGGATGTGCTTGAACTTACAGAGGTGAATCTGCCTCAGCTGCCAGAACACTGGGATTAAAGATGAGTGCCACCATGCCCAGACCACACGTACTTCTCCAAAGGCTTAAAGGCTGTGGGATCCTTGCTGTACACAAAGGTCTCCAATTTGTAGCTGTATCACTGGCCTAAATTGGATAGTTTTCTTGGCTGTGAGAGCCTTGAATCTTTGCATTCTCTTATCCTTTTTATGAATGAAAGTTCTTTTAGACATAAGTTTCCAGACTAGAGAAGTTTTATTCTATGGAAGATCTGCTCTGGTAATTAATTTTTTCAATGACCAAGACTGCCCCCAAATTCTCAAAAGACTCACCACTCAATTTCACATTATGAAATGGAGAATGACTTGAATTATTTAAGCCACGTAGACATCAACACCACGGTTGGGTCCACCATCCTTTCAATATTGCAAACAATGTTTTTGATTTGGCCACAATTGTCTGGGTGTTTAGAGGGATACTTGTTGTGGGATTTTTGCACACTGTGTGAAGGTGTATTTTCTGTAATTGGTGTAATAAAACGCTGAATGGCCAATAGCTAGGCAGCAGGTATAGGCAGGATTTCCAGGGAAAGAAAGGAAGTGGAGGAGGAATTGAGATGTACAAGAGATGCCAGGAGACATGGAGAGAACATCACATGGAGTAAGGCCATGTGATAGAGCAAAGATCAACATAGACAGGTTAATTTAAGTTATCAGAGGTAGTTAGAAACAAGCCTAAGCTATAGACTGAACTTTTATAATTTATAAGAAGTCTCTGTGTCATTATTTGCGAGTGAGCTGGGGGCCCAAAGGAAAGTCCAAATACAAATACTCTCCTGCAGCAAGTCTCTGACCCAAGACATTATATTTCATACAGGCATTTGTCAGTGTGTGCGTGCATGAACGTGTGTGTGTGTGTGTGTGTGTGTGTGTGTGTGTGTGTGTGTGTGTGCAGGCCAGAGCTTTATGGTAGGTGTCTCTCTCAATCACTCTTCACCTTTGAGAAGATTCTCTCATTGAATCTGAAACTCACTTGATTTGATCTGGGTGCACTAGTTCACCAGAAAGCTTCAGGAATCCTCCCAAACCAATACTGGGATTATAGGTGATGCTGTTGGACCCAGCTTTTCACAGAGGTGCCGAGGATAAAACTCAAGTCTTTGTGCTTACACAGTAAGCACTTTTCAGTGTCAGCCCTCTCCCTGAGCCCCTATTTGTCAGTCTTTCTACTTCCAATGACAGGTCTTTCAGCAGCTTCTGCCAGTTTATTCTTCAGGATCACAGAATTTATTGCACCATACTTTCTCTCAAATTTGATTTAATTTCATGTTTTTCTCATTGTAGCATCCATGATAATGTTACCAGCAAGAGGTCACATAGTAATTAACCTGAAAAATAAAATTAAGAATAATCTAGAACTACAATGGTGAAAAACAGTGTTGGCCATTGATCACTGTTAGTCATATTCTTAATTACTTTTATGAATATTATTGTAATTTTGTTTTCTTCTAGCAAATGTATGCTGACTCAGGAGAACAGAAACAAAAATTAATATGCAAGTAATACTCGACATTAACAAAACGAAAAGATTGTGAAATACATTTAAACTTTCAAACGTTGCAACATTCGTCCCTCCAAAGATAAACTGTAGTAGGGATTTTGGTACAACATGCTTGTAAATGCGATGTGCGATTCAGTCTGTATTTACTACAAAATTCAGTTTGACTTTTATCTGACTGGCTTCATCCTTGGCACAGGTATCTCTTGGCTAGCAGCTTTCTTTGCACTTAAATCCAAGAGGCTGTTGTCCAAGGCTGCACGGCAGAAGCCTCTCTGCTTTGGCCCATGACTGGTATTTGCTCCAACACAGTAAGGAGTCCATGGGAATGTACCATTGAACACCTCACTCCTAAGTCCACTGCTCCTCAATCTAGGATTGTAAGTTCCTTCCACAAAGGCCACAAGGCCTGCTTCAAGGGTCCACATACAAGCAGACTAGTTGTACCCAGGTGAGTCTAGCTCCATGGGCAGACAATGTTGCTTCTTGCCATTCTGTCCTGAAACCCAAGAGGTGGCTAGTGGCAGCTGTTTCCATGTTGCTGAACTGGCCTTCCACCTATGGTGTGGAGGTTTCTGGGAAGAGGGGAGGTGGCTGCAGAGCAGGGGCAGGATACCACTTTTTCAGGTTGTTACATTGAGATGCAGAACACTCAGGAATCTAAACCTGGCCTTTTGTATCATTAGGATGTCAAGTAGGGAGGCAAACTCTATGGCGGCCAATGGCCTCTTAGCTTGGTAATGTCTGTGCATCTAGGCATTTGGGTTATGGACTTGTATTTGTAGGCTCACTGTGGGTACCATAACTATTCAAGGCTCTGAATATGGTCTTGAAGAATCATTTTTTCCACTAACAATTTTTTCTCCGTGAAGAGTTAAGTGTGTAGGGAATACCTCCATGCATAATGTATGACAGGAAACAAAGTCTGCAGTCTGGAGACTACATAATCTGCATGAGGGTTTTCATTTACTCCTCACAATCGCACAACAGGGAGGTACTCTGGAAAAACGAAGATTCAGTGACATTGAGTAATTTGTTCCAGGCCACAAAACCAGAGCTTCAGTTAGCTTCAGTTGCACAATAAACTGCCTTAAATTGAAAGTGACTTAAAATAGCAATGATTTACTTTTTTCTCTTCTGGAGAGTTGGGCTGGCTGCTGCACCGCTGGTTTGCTGGCTGGGTGGGCAGCTGAGGACAGCTGGAGCCTGGGCTGGGAGGGAAGAGTCCTCGTTCCTCTCACTCGTGTCCAGCTTGGTGCTGCTGTGGAGGAGAATGAAGACAAAACCTCCCAATTTTGTCTCCACTGCTTCCCACTCTGCCTCCTTGCCATTTAAATTTCTGCCATTTGGCTCACCACCCACCACACGGTGGCTTTTTATAATATACACTCAGTTCACTGGCATGCAATGTAACCCTGATGGTTACTTAACCTAAGTCCCAGTTCCCCATTTACAAACTGAGGATACAGCACAGATCACATCTAGTTGCTCCAAGATTCCAGCAGCAATGCAAGAGTGCTTGGCTCCAGGTTGGCATTTGGTCACTATTAAAATGATTGCACGATCCATATGGTGTTATCGGTATGCATATGGTTTCAGGACTGCCACTTGTTATTGGATAACCAATTGTATTTACATATTTAGAAACATATAGGAATATATATTGGAATGTATATATTAGAAATGCATATTCTATTTCTCTCTATATATATACACGTATATAATTAGTGCAGGACTGCTCATCTTATGAGCAGGAAGGAGAGAGGGAGAAAGGAGGGATGAGGGATGAGAGAGAAAGGAAAGAGGAGAAGAGAGAGATAGGGCATAAAACAAGAAGTGTCCCCTAATGGCACATCTTTCCTTCAACTGGACCCCACTTAAGGAAATTCCTCTCACCTCCCAATAATGTTATCATACTAAGAATCCGTCAATGAATTCATCCACTGATTATTTAGGTAAGAACTCTCATGATTTGTCACCTATTAAAGTTTGGATCCCACAGCCAGGGATAGTCCATATCCAAAGCCTAACAAAGAGCAAGCATTACTATTTAGGCCAATATTCCCAATGATTTTATTATATGGGATTTTCATGGGCTAAACTAAGACTACCTGAAAGAATTTACAAAGGAAAATTGTCATGTGTAGAAAGATGCTTCTAATATAACAACTCATTGATATTCAGACTAAAAGTGTAGGGGCTTAGGTTATGTGACTCAGTGGAAGAACACTTGCTTAGCATGCCCGAGGCTCTGGCTTTGACCCCAGCACTGGCACCTCAAACCTGTGTTGACATGGTAGGGTGCTTTAACTGGACAGAAAGCTTAGAACTGTCTTTTTAAGGTTAAACTCGGGAACAGAGTAGAACCCTTCATACTCTGTTTTCAAGTTCATGGATTTAGGTAGCCATGGCTCAGATTCACAGGACCATTCTCAATGAGTTTTTGGGTGAAACTGGGGCTCCTATGCATCACTGAACCAAAACCTGGCACTGATACTGTTCTCCCCAGAAGACATTGCAGCTACCACCTTCAAGAAAAGCATCTTTTTCTTTGATTGCTTTGACTCAGAACCTGGTGGCAAGATGGGGGTGTGAGCAGTGGGAGAGAGGTGACTAAGCCATCAAATATATTAGTTCAAAAATCCCAACTCGTAGCATTTTATCTTTTGAATACAGTTGGGGTTTTCTCTCACCCTTTTCTCTGTGGTCTGATTTTGGATACAAGTCATCTTTCCATTGCTCAGATTTGATTACTGGCCCAGATATTTGTTTAGGCAGTGGTTCTCACCCTGTGGATCGCAACCCCTTTGGCAGGTCAAATAACCCTTCACAGGGATCGCCCAAGACCGTCGGAAAGCACAGATATTAATGTTATGATTCATAACAGTAGCAAAATTACAGTTATGACGTAGCAACGAAAATAATGTTATGGTTGGGGGGTTCACCACAATATGAGGAACTGTATTAAAGGGTCTCAGCATCAGGAAGGTTGAGAACCACTGCCATAGAGCTTTTGGGTCTACCTTTCTTTGTTGAAGCTTCCCATTCCATCATCACTCATCTTTCCAAAAGCCCTCTTGTTATATCTTCTACTAGATGGGTCTTTACAAGTCATTTAATCAAGTAATATTTAATGTTTTTCTAATATCTGAGTATAAAAACATTCAAACATTGGGAAAAATTGAAGAATTTTTGGTGCATCTCTCCCATTCTGTTCTCACTCAACTGTTCTGGTGATCCCCCCACCATTTGCTTCATGCTGTCCTTTACAAAGGTGTAAACATGAGAACAACACAGGGTAAAGTCAAAGCCTGGAGCAAAAAGTGTGTGGAGGGGTCATGTGACTAAATTGGCATGTATTTTTGGTAGCTAATTCCAGCATCGGAGATGGGATGCACTGTGGTGGAGAGGAAATGATGCCTGAGAGATGGGGTCAGAGGCTTTGCAAACATCCTGGGCATGTAAGCGCTGCACTGTGCCTAGTCTGGGTTACACAGAGAGGAAAACGGGAGGCTGGGATTTCATGACTGACTTACCATGAAGATTCTTGTCATTAGAGACCAGGATCTGCAGTCATAGCACAGTGTCATTGAGCCCCAGGGTCGATGGTTATCAGGAACTCTTTGGTGAGTGATGGTTGAGAATAGGAATAGTGTCCTGAAATTGCCACTGTAGTGGCAAGACTGTACAAGTGTATAAATTAGTGGCTGGTATTCAAGGGGTGGTTGAGAATGAATGCATGGAAGGAGAGAAAGAAGGACAAGTATTGGGAGCCGTGTGGCCCAGTTTCGGGCCAGTATATGAGTGCTTATCCAACGAGACTCCAGATGAGGCAAAAACCCACGGGGACAGTCTCACTTGGCAAGGACCAGTGGACTTCGGGACAGCGCAGAATTCTGCTGGGGCCATGTGGCCTGCACATTCTCTTTTCTCTCGTAATATTGATGATTCTCTTGGTGGTTTTAGTGTCATTTTGCCAATCATGCATGGGACAGATGTGATCATTCCTGGAAACCCCAGTTTTTCTTGAATACCTTCCCCTAAAAATTCTTTGGGATGCTTCTCAGGTGTCTTGTCTAGGATGCCAGCTGTCACTGCAGACCCTGGGAGCTGTCCTGATTCAGCACTGACAGAATCGGAGGCAGATCACCCCTATTTCTGTTAATATGTTTTGAACAGGATTGTTGTTCTTGAAAATGTGTGCCTATGTTAATCACCTTTTAGTTTTGTAAAGACAGGATGTACCTGGCTCAGTATTGGTATTTGGCCAAGATAGCAAAATGATAAGTGTTGTTTTAGTTTAAAGATGTTTTAATATAAAAGTTGGTAAAAACATATTTGACACATTTGGGTTTTGCCGGAGGTTAACTTTGGAGGACGGGAAAAACTTGTTTGTTATTATGGAAAAACATGCTTGTTTTTGATGTACAAACAAAGACAGCTGGAGCTATTCAGGGCTGGCCGCTTGTGTGAAACTCATCTGGTGATCGGACAATTCATTTCTTTGCCCCAATGTCCTTTCCCGGTCTCAGGACATGAACCCAGGCTGCACCACAGAAGACAAGGCCTGGAGGGATGTGTCTGAACTTCTAAGAACAAAGTCCAGGAGTTCAGTTATGGGAGATCTAGGAACTGTTCTCAGTGTTATAGCACAATTCCTCCAAAAACTTACAGCTGGTGCTTTCTGGGCACCTCCATGCTAGGGCAGCGGGCGAGGCTCAGGAATTTGTCTATCCTTTCACAAAGCAATGCTTGCTCTCTCTGGCACCACAGAGGCCTATCCTGGTGGCAGCTGTTTTCCAAACTCAAACTCTGGTGTGACACTCACTCAGATGTATGGACACCAAGTATTTATCCATATATTTAGCAACCTAAGTCCCCTCTTTTTCTCCCCTTTAATACGTGAGTGCATTCCCTATGTGTTGAATAAATACTCAGCTCCCTGAACATGTCTTATGCAAACTTTAGCACCAGCTTTTTTGTTTTGTTTTGTTTTTCTGCCAAGAGCTTGTTGTTCCAAGATTTCAAGTAGAAAAGGAGGTCAGATATTGTTTTTGTTACTCTCTATATTACTTTACACACATATGTGTATAGATATGCACATATCCCTTACTTCCATGAAAGGCAGTGGGAGTCTCCACAGGAGATAAGCACTTTGTCTAAAAGTACATGATTTTTCAATGGACAGAAGCCATATTTGAAGTGGTGCATGCATACTCTAAGTCCCAACCCCATTGGCCAGGAGTCCACTGCTAGGCACGGTGGCTCAGATGTTTGCTCAGGTGAGCTCTCTGCTCCATCTTGGGAGGCTGGTAAGGTGCACAGTTGGTTATTTCCGTGCAGGTGCCTCTCTTTCAGGTACTCTTGCTCTACTCAACTTCTTGTTCCTGGTGCAGAGGGACAATCCCTCTTCTAAATGCCAGCCTCTGGAAGTGATGTGCTCTTGCAGCCTCCCACGTCCACGCGCTTAGCGGTTGCTTCGTTAAGTCTCCCGGAGATGATCCTTTCAGCTCTGCTGGTTCAAGTGTGAAATGGGGAACAACCTTTCTGATGTCTGCATTGCTCACCTGTGGCTTTTCCCTCCCCTCTCCATTGTCTCCAAAGCCAGTGTTTACTTTTTAATCTGTTTTCCCCCCATTGTGAGTTCATAAGGAGAGAGTAAGTTAGGATGGATGCCCATAGAAAAACCACCCCCAGCCATTTGGTAGCCAGGTAGCCACAGGAACTGTGTTTTGTTCCCATAGTCCTACTTCGCTGAAGTTAACAAGTAGCTACTTGTATGGTGAGCAACAAGATTTACCTTGCAAGTAGGTCATGGCCAGGTGAAAACTTAATGAGGGTAAGATTTATTTTGATGGTCACAGAGCCCAGCCCTTGAACCTCATCACAATGCTCACTTACAGGCCACCTAAAGTCCCTGGCTTCCCTGTGCATGCTTACTCCCCTTTCTAGAATATGTGCTCTTTGAGGCCAGGAGCTATTTCCTTTCCATCTTACTCCTAAGGTTTGATTCTGTCTGACTCCATAGTCTAAGGCCCTAATATCACTAAAGAACTGAATGCTGCTCAATGAGTCAAAACTTTTTGCATGGAAAAGTGTGGTGGGGCTTGAACGGGCTGAGACAAGAGGCCACTTTGTGCTGAGGGAGAGTAGGAAGGTTGCAAGGACAGACTAGGCTAGTAGAACAGCCCCTACACTTCTAAATTAAGCAGCAAGAAATGTAGAAAGTTAAATAAAGACGGAACTGTCTTGAAGCAGCCTGGACCCTGTGATATGACTTGTCAGCCTGACAAGGGCAGGTGGCAGCTCTAGCTAATCCTGAAAATGAGAAACATCCCTGCCTGGGTTTCTTGACAAATAATATTATCAACAAGCAGCAGATACAACCCCAAATCATTTGTTTTGTTTTCCCTCCCGTTCTGAGTATTGATGTGTTTACAGAATTAACTTGCCTTGGAGGGGAAGTGACCTTCTGTGGAGCCACATCAAAACCCATTGTAACCAACAATTAGCTGGAAGGCACTTATTGGGAATTTGTTGGTAGGGTTTTGTTGTTGTGTTAATCCATGCTCAAAACCATACTGCCAAGTAGCTGTTCCCGGGTAACCAGTCTCACACTGATGTCCAGGGTGGAATAGTGATGTGAGTTTTCCTCTCGTAAGTATGACTGGAATGAGTCATCCCCGAGACTTAGAAAGCCTGCAGCTTTATCTTCACGTGCTGCTAGATCTCTGAAATTCTGAGCTAGGATGCTGGGATTCATTGGGTTTATCCAACCATTAAAATTTAAAGGAACCAAAGTCCAGAGAGAGATTTACCACCCCATTGTTTCCTGTTGCTCTCACCACACGTGACTGTTTCCCTGCCCTGGTTGAAGCCCCACCATCCTCATTCTGCTGGACTCTGTTTATTTGGCGAATGCTGCTGACTTTAAAATTCAAGTCCATCTTGTCACTGTGGCCTTTCTCCATCCTCGAAACACCAAGCCTCAAAGCAGCTCCTAATTGTTAGAGACAAAGTCTGAGTCCTTAGGGCATCCTACAGGACTGCACACAAGCTTCCCCTGACATCTGTGTGTCCTGCGGTGCTCTGTCTCCACCCTCAGCTCCCATCTTGCCTCTGTGTTGCCTGTTGCTACCTAACACATATTGAAATGGAACGAGAACCATGGAACCCCAGCTAGGAGGATCAAGAGGTAGAGGGAACGTGCAGGAAGTCAGGCTGGGTTTCTAGTACTGGAGCTTGACAGCACAGCGCATTTCCAACCATAGCAGGAAATAAAGGAAGAAGTGTAGGGATGAGGATAATGCAGTAAGTGTCCGAGTTCCTCATTCCTTTTCATGTTTGTCAACATCGTATGCCTGTGCATAGGTGAAAACCACTAATACCTTTTATAATTCTAGTTTATAATTCCGTGTTCTTCTCACTTTCCCTGTCTTCCCCTTAACTCGAGGTCTCTTTCTGTACCTTCTGTTCACTCTAGCTGTGTACATCTAAGGAATCTTCTCCTTCTTTGATTTTAAATTTGTAATTGTTATGATTTTTTTAAGTTAACTTACAAAATAATGGGCTTCATATGATGCTTCCGTACATGTATGTCATTGTACTGCGCTCACAGTTGCCCTCCCAACACCCTCTCTGGTCCCCTGTCACCGCCTGTTGGCCTCCTTCCTCCCCAGACTGTTTCCTGCTTTCCTGATTATAGTCTTAGGCCATAAAGTGAGCAGCTAGCATTCTGCACACTGTATCTCCAGACTGCCTTACTCTGCAGCCCGTGGAAATGGTTACTAATTTGTCATCCCAAGTCAATATCCAACGTTTACCCTCTTGCATGAGTGTGGTTCATAGCCAAGCTGTGTGGCTTACTGTTATTACAATCCTTTCTTGTAAGTTTCATATAATTCACCTAGTTAAAAATTCTCTCTTTTGATTAGTCCAAATGTATTTTAAAATAGCATTCTGTTGTTTACTGAATAGAGTATCTTATCTCTCTAAGCATATTTGTAATATAAAAAATACATAACAATATTAGATAATATTTATATTAAGAGCTACTCCACTCCATGGATTTTGTTCCTTGTGAAGGTTTAGTTAGATATTTTGTTCCACATAGTGCCTTTGGATTTTCTCCCAAGTTGGTACTTTCCTGTCGTTTCTTTGTAGTCTGTTTCTGTAAGTGTAAGAAACTATTACTTAGCACCTCTGTGTAATCAGGGGATCTGTAATTGCTAAGTTGACTGGAGGGGTCCCAGACATGTGACTGGTGGCCCCTCATGTTTGCACATAGGTTCTTCCTCTAAGATCTGGTTACTGTGGAGAGGAACCCTTCAGCTTCCCAAGTAGGGTGAAGGTGGAGGTGATCATCTAGATGCCACCCCTTCCCCCTGTGCCGAACATTCCAGGTTTGTGGAGAATATGGCTGTGCAGACTCTTCTCTAGCTCTGGGCTGGCACCTCTTCTACACTGTTTCATATCTACCATGTCTGTTAAACATTCTTAAGAGGAAGAGGAATGTTTGCACAGACTCTCCCTGCTTCTTGTGGTACCCACCCCTTCCTCATGGCTTAGTTCTTGACCAGTTTGAGCCTTTGTGCAGTTTTGTAATCTGAGGTAGTGTGTTTCTCATTGATACCTTGCTTTCTTTTTGGCAAACTGTTTACTTTTCATCCTACATGTCTGAATTTGCCTCATTGGCCATTGTCTCTCTTGCCTTCTTGTACCAGAGGATTTGTGTCCTTAAAAAAAGTCTTTAGGATAGATGAAGTCCCAATTTTCTGAGAAACCGCCATATAAAAGTGGCTGTACAAGTTTGCACTCCCACCAGCAATGGAGGAGTATTCCCCTTGCTACACATCCTCTCCAGCACAAGCTGTCACTTGTGTTTTTTATCTTAGTTATTCTGACAGGTGTAAGGTGGAATCTCTAGATTGTTTGGGCTTGCATTTCCCTGATGGCTAAGGATTTTGAACATTTCTTTAACTGTGTCTCTGCTATTTGAGATTCTTCTGCTGAGAATTATCTGTTTATATCTGTACCCTAATTTTTAATTGGATTATTTGGGGTTTTTTTTGATGTCTAGTTTCTTGAGTTCTTTATATACTTTGGAAATCAAGCCTCTACCAGATGTGGGGTTAGTGAAGATCTTTTCCCATTCTATAGGCTGCTGTTTTGTCCTATTGACAGTGTTCTTTGCCTTACAGAAGCTTTTCAGTTTTATGAGGTCCCACTTATTAATTGTTGATCTTAGTGTCTAGGCTATTGGTGTTATATTTAAGAAGTTGTCTCCTGTGCTGATGTTTTCAAGTCTATTCCTCACTTTCTCTTCTGTCAGGTTCAGTGTATCTGAAATTATGTTGAAGTCTTTGATCCACTTGGACTTGAGTTTTGTGCAGGGTGATAGATATGGATCGATTTGCATTCTTCTACATGCTGACATCCAGTTAGACCAGCAACATTTGTTGAAGATGCTTTCTTTTTTTCATTGGCTTCTTTGTCAAAAGTCAGGTGTCCATAGGTGTGTGAATTTATATCTGGGTCTTTGATCGATTCCATTGATCCACCTGTCTGTTTTTATGCAAATATCGTGCAGTTTTTTATTACTATAAATCTGTAGTAGAGCTTGAAATCAGGGATGGTGATACCTTCGGAAATTCTTTTATTGTACAGGATTGTTTTAGGTATCATGGGTTTTTTTTTCCTTATGAAATTGAATGTTGTTCTTTCAAGGATTGTGTTGGGAATTTAATAGGAATTGCATTGAATCTGTAGAGTGCTTTTGGTAAGATGGCCATTTTTACTATATTAATCCTACTGATCCATGAGTATGAGAGATCTTTCCATCTTTTGATATAAGACCCAGCTATACTACTCTTGGGCATATACTCAAAGGATGCTCAAACATACCACAAGGATACTTGCTCGGCTATGTTTATAGCAGATTTATTCATAATAGACAAAACCTGGAAACAACCCAGATGTCCTTCCACTGAAGAATGGATAAAGAAAATGTGGTACATTTACACAATGGAGTATTACTCAGTTGTTAAAAAACAATGCCATCATGAAATTTGAAGGCAAATGGATGGAACTAGAAAAAATTATCCTGAGTGAGGTAACCCAGACCAAGAAAGACAAACATGATATGTATTCACTCATAAGTGGATATTAGCTGTAAAGTAAAGGATAATCGTGCTACAATCCACACACCCAGAGAGGCTAGGTAACAAGGAGAGCTCAAGAGGGACACTTGGATTTCTCTGGGAAAGGAAAATAGAAGAGATTTTGTGGGTGAACTGGGGGCAGGTGGGGAAGGGACATGAGAAATCAGGTCAAGGGGAGAGTACTGAAAGAGATGACTTGAAAAGGGGTCATTTCAGGGTCAGGTAGAAACCTGGTGCAAGGGAAACTCCCAGCAATCTACAAGGATGACCTCTGCTAAGACTCCTAGCAGTAGTGGACACATAGCCTTGAACTGGCCATCTCTTGTAACCAGGCAAGACTTCCAGTGGAAGGACTGGGACACCAATCCAGCCACATAACCTTGGACATACAATGTCCTGCCTAAGATATGTGCACACACTGCCTGGAGCACCAGGATCCAAAGGCTGAGTGGCCCAGAGACCTAGGATAGAATCAAACAGGACTGGAGAAAAAAATGTCAATGTAATGATGCCTAATGATATTCTGCAATATTCATAGATTGGTGTCAATCAATAGTCATCAGAGGCTTCATCCAGCAACTGATGGAAACAGGTGCAGACCCATAGCCAAACATGATGTGGGTCTTGGGGAATCCTGCAGAAGACAGGGATTATAGGAGCCAGAGGGTTCAAGGACATCGTAAGAAAACCCACAGAATCAACTAACCTGGGCTCACAGGAGTTTACAGAGTGTGAATTGAAAACCAGGGAGCCTGCATGGGACTGACCTAGGCCCTGTGCATAGATGGGACAGTTTTGTAGTTTGGTCTCCTTGTGGGACTCCTAACAGTGGCAGCAGGGGCTGTCTCTGACTCTTCTGCTGACTTTTGGGACCCTACTCCTCATACTGGGTTCCCTTACCAAGGCGAGGTGCTTAGTCTTACCATAACTTGATATACCACGTCTTGTTGATATCTGTGGGAGGCCTGTACATTTCTGAATAGAAACAGAGGAGGAGTGGATGGGGGGGAGGGTCAGAAGAGAGGTAGGGGAAACTGTGATCAGGATGTGAAATAAATAAACATTTTTAAAAAAGTCTTTACTCTCCCTCTAGAGAGGTTCCTGAGGGAACAGAAACAGATGGACTCAGCTCTCTATGGTCTATCAGGACCAGCTTCCATTTTGACGTGTGGAGTTCAACACTGAGGGGAATTCAGGTGGGAACTTCACCAGGGATCTGGAGAGGTGAGCCAGAAGTGTTAGAGAAGCATGTCAGTCGTCGAAAGAGCTAGTTAAAATGATGACTACCCAGGAGAGTGTGGGGGTGGGGTGAGATAATCATCTGACCAAGGGTGGGCTCCTGGGAACCCCAGAGTGGAGGGAGCTGTCATGGAGAAAAGCTCAGATTCAAGGAGGCAAAGCATGGCAAAGCTGTAGAGGCATCGTGAATGCTAGAAAAGTCAGCTATGAAGACCGACCATTTCTTTTTTTAAGTTGGAAATGAGTTCATCGGTGATTTTAGCAAGATGGTGTAGACAGAAGTCAGAATGTAGAAAGTAAGAGTGAGAACAGTGTTTGCCTTCAGAGATGGCTGACAGGACAATACTGCAGGGTGATTCAAGGGCTTAGGAACCAGACAAGCCAGTCCGTGGGCTTTCTCCCTTGTCTTCACCTTGAATGCCACCCAGACTCTGCAGACTTAAAGCAGTTAGTGAGGTCAGCTTTGGAAAGACCTTTTGGTTGGCTTGAATTTCGAACTTGTTTCCCATGCTCATCGTACCTCACATGAGAAATGAATGTAGCTCCCTTTCCATTTCATGCTGACCACTTAGAGTTTTCTTGTATGTACCTAAAGGCAACTTAAAGAGCTCTTGGAGTTTGGTATTTTCTTACTTTCTCTTGCCATGCCTTCAGGAGGACTTCCCCCTGCCTGTATTAGCTTCCTAAGGCTGCGTAAGAACACAATTCACACTGGAGACAACAGGAACTTGTTCTCCAACAGTTCTAGAGGCCACAGTACAGAGGCAGCTCCGGGGCCCCATCTGAGACCTCTAGGGAAGAGTCCTCCCTTGTCTCTTCCAGCATTGACTGCTTTCCAAGACCCGGAGTGGCCTTCGGCTTCCAGTTGCACACTCTGGTCCCCACTTCTCGTGTGGCTGTATTCTATGTCTCTCTATCCCTTCAGAGCACTCTCCTTCCTGTATTTCCTCCTCATCCTCCTTCAAAAGACATGAAACATGTGTGACAAACTCTACCCTAATCCTCATCCTATCTTAACCAATTATATCTACAAAGCCGCTTCTCCCAAATAAGGTCCTGTGTCAAGATGGTGGTGG
>CABHPQ010172468.1:0-47608 GCA_902168405.1 Peromyscus aztecus
TCAGTGGGTATATGAACAAACCTTTGAATGTATTTAGGTATTATGGTGGCTTTTTGAAGTAACGATTCCAGGTACTCCTTCAAGATCCATGCATTCACTAGACCTAGAAAACTGGCTAGATTTTCAGTACCAGGCATAATTTCCCTCTTTTTGAATGGGATGTAAGTCCAATTAGAGAGCTGTTGGCCCAAGCATAAGCTGGAGAAAACAATTTTCAGCAAATGGTACTGGGAAAACTGGATGTCCATATGCAGAAGAATTAATTTATAGCTGTATCTATCATCTTGCACAAAAATGAATGCCAAATGGATCTAAGACCTAAATGTGAAGCCTGAACACTGAAAGTGCTAGAAGGAAACACAGGCAGTTTTATATTTACAGGATCTAGGTAAAGAAAATGACTCCATTTGCCCAAAAAGACAATAATTAACAAGAGAGACATCATACACGTAAAAAGCTTGAAACAGCTAAAGAAACCATCAACCTGATGAAGAAGAAGCCCACAGAGTTGGAGAGAATATTTTCCAGATATGTATATGTCAGGTGATTAATACACCAAATATATAAAGATAAACTCAAAAGTCAGAGTGAAAAATAATCACTGTATTTTAAAAATGTGCCTGGAGTCTGACAGAGAGTTCTCAAAAGAAGAAAAGAATGGCTAAGAAATATTTCAAGAAATGTGTATGCTCTCTAGAAATTAGGAAAATGCAAACCAAAATAGCTTTGACATTGCTTTTTACCCCAATCAGAATGGCCACATGTGGTGATATTGTGTCCCCCAATATATCGTGCATCTTAATAAACTTATCTACGGTCAGAGAATAGAACAGCTACTAGATAGACATAGAGGCCAGAAACTGGTGGCACACACACACCTTTAATCCTAGCATTCTGGAGGCAGAGATCCATCTGGATCTCTGTGAGTTCAAAGCCACACTCGAAACAGCCAGGCATGGTGACATACACCTTTAATCCCAGGAAGTGATAGCAGGAAGCAGAAAGGTATATAAGGTGTGAGGACCAGGAACTAGAGGCTTTTTAAGCTTCAAGCTTTTAGCAGCAGTTCAGCTGAGATCCATTTGAATGAGGACTCAGAGGCTTCCAGTCTGAGGAAACAAGATCAGCTGTGGTGGTATTGTGTTCCCCAAAATATTGTGTACCTTAATAAACTTATCTGGGGTCAGAGAACAGGACAGCCACAATATTAAACATGAGGATAGGCAGTGGTAGCATACGCCTTTAATCCTGGCATTCCAGAGGCAGAAATTCATGTGTTCAAGGATACACCCAAGCATGGTGACCCACGCCTTTAATCCCAGAAAGCAAGTCTTCAATCCCAGGGAGTGGCGGTAGAAAGCAGAAAGGTATATAAGGAGTGAGGACCAGAAACTAGAGGCATTTGCCCTGGAGAGGCATTTGCCCTGGAGAGGCATTTGGCCTGGAGAAGCATTTGGGCTGGTTAAGCATTCAGGCTTCTAGCAGCAGTTCAGCTGAGACTCATTCAGATAAGAGGACATAGAGGCTTCCAGTCTGAGGAAGCAAGACCAGCTGAGGATCCAGCGAGGTGAGATAGCTGTGGCTTGTTCTATTTCTCTGACCTTCCAGCATTTACCCCAATAACTGGGTCGGGTTTGATTTTATTAATAAGAACTTTTAAGACTCATGTAACAATCAGCTGAGAAATTGACGAGGTGAGGTTGGCTGTGGCTTGTTTTTTTCTCTGATCTTGCAGTGTTCACCTCAATATTTGGCTCCCATGTTTTTATTTAATAAGACCTTTTAAGGTTCATGTTACAGCCACAACCAATAAAGCAACAGACAACAGATGTTTGAAGGGATGTGGGGAAAAGGGAATCTCCATTCACTGTTGCTGGATTGCAAATGGTCCCAGCCACTCTGAAAATCAGTGTAGAAAAATCCTCAAAAAGCTAAAAATAAATCTATCATATGATCCTGCTATAACAGTCCTTGGATTATGTTCAAAGGACTCAACAATCCACTCCATAGATACATGCTTAGCCATCATTGCTGCTTTATTCACAATGACTAGGAATGAAAACAACTTAATGTCCTTCAAGCGATGAATGAATAATGAAAATGTAGTACATATACACTATGGAATACTATTCAACATCTTGTTAATATTTCAATATACCTTTAGCATCTTTTTGCTAATTTTGTTGCTTCTGGAGTGTTCCTTTGTATGCTATATCACCCCATAGTCACAGTCAGACTTTTTTTATTGGTAGCATACGCAGTTCCTAGTAGTAATTACACATTTCTCATTAGGGAATTTCTTATTCCTTTGGCTCATCATCAGAACTACAGCCAAGAGGCAGACGTTCAAGCCTTACACTTCTTGACATCTTTTTCCTCCTTTGTACTATCTACTACAGCCACTCAGATAGTTATACTTAGGGTGGGAAATTAACTTCATCAAACTTTTATGCTAACCCCTTGTTGCGTTTTTATTTAAGCTCTTTGTGTTCTTGCCAAGGCTCTAGATTTTATGTGACAGAAGAGTGTTTCCAGTGTGATAAATACTCACTAGTTCAATTTTATTTTTCATAAGTTATTGATCTACCAACCAGGAACTCATCTCTATTCCATGATAAACTCCCACAGTTATTCATTGCTTAGCTCTCGTCCCTCCTTTTCTGTATAGTTAATTAGCATCTTAGGTAGTTTAGGTTCTTCTCTAGCTATGATGGTTCTATGGCTGGATTCTAAGATGCTTCCCACAGGCTCATCTTCCCACAGCCTCATGTTTTGAACACCTGTTCCCCAGGTTGTGACATGGGAGCATTCAGAGGTAAAGTTTGCCTAGGTAAAAAGGAAGCACGGAATTCCTACTAAAGAAAGCTTCAGGCAGAGTAGAAATGGCCAAAAAAGAGGTCATTTTTGCTAAAGGCAACAGGGACTATGTGTGGGGCTATCCAGCTTGATGAATTGTATCCCAGATGATTGTATCAGGACACCTGAACTCTGGGTATGGAATTAAAGGGTTTGCTATGTTATTTGTACAATTCACTGATCATCCCTTTCTATTCTCATATTTCTCCTTTTTTTTCTGTTTTTTTTTTTAATTTAAAAGCTTTTTTTTTCATTTTGCATACCAAGCAAAGTTCCCCCTCCCTCCCAGCTTTCTACTCCCCTCACCTCCCCCTCCCACCTCCCATCAACTTCTCAGAGAGGGCAAGGCTTCCCATGGGGAGTAACAAAGTCTGACATATCAAGGTGAGGCAGGACCAAGCCCCTCCCGTTTGTATCAAGGCTGAGCAAGATATCCCTCCATAGGAAGTAGGTGATGAGAACATGTGGGAACATGATGGTTGAGTTGGGAGAGGGACAGAGAGGAAGAGCAAGAAAAGAGATATCTTGATAGATAGAGGGAACCATTATTGGGTTAGGGAGAAAACTGGTGCTAGGGAAATTCCCAGGGAACCACAAGGATGACCCCAGCTAAGACTAAAACTTATAGTGGAGAGGGTGCCTGAGCTGGTCTTCCCCTGTAATCAGATTGATGACTATCTTAATTGTCATCATAGAACCTTCATTCAGGAACTAATGGAAGCAGATGCAGAGATCCACAGATAAGCACTGGACCAAGATCCTGGCGTCCAGACAAAGAGAGGGAGGGTAATTATATGAGCAAAGGGGGACAAGATCACCATGGGGAAACCCACAAAGACAGCTGACTGACTCAGCTAATGGGAGCTCACAGACTCTGGACTGACAGCTGGGGAACCTGCACAGGACCGAACTAGGCCCTCTGAATGTGGGTGACAGTTGTGTGGCTTAGGCAGTTTGTGGGGTCCCTGGCAGTGGGACCAGAATTTATCCCTAGTGCTTGAGCAAGCTTTATGGAACTCATTCCCTACTTCTCCTCTTTTAATGGTAGTAGTTACTTTGTGTTATTGTACATGAGAAACTTTTAACTCTCATTTTAATATTGTAGCACCTCACAGTTAATTGTTTTTGCCTTGAGTATCAAGAGACAATTTTTGAACATGTCTGGACTATTAAGATTATGGGATTATGGGAACTTTTTAAATTAAAATGAATGTGTATTATATAATTGTAAGGCTGTGAGCCTCTAGGGTTCAGATAAAGAATTTTATAGTCTGAATATGAAATATTCACCACTGACTCCTGTGCGCGCGTGTGTGTGTGTGTGTGTGTGTGTGTGTGTGTGTGTGTGTGTGTGTGTGTATTGTGTTGTGTGCATACACTTGGTCTTCAGATGGCGGTGCTGTTTTGGGAGACTGTGTACACCACTAGGAAATGGCGCCTAGCTAGAGGAAGTGGTTTGCTCAGGGCTGAACCTGAAATGTTATAATTCAATCCTATCACTTTGTTTCCTTGTCAGTGTGTGCAGAGTTTTCCTGTCCCAACCACCTATTCCCAAATAACCAACTCAGAGGCTTACTATTCTTTATAAATGCCCAGCTGATAGCTCAGGCTTGTTGCAAGCTAACTCTTACACTTAAATTAACCCATAATTCTTATGCATGTTTAGCTGTATAGCTTGGTACCTTTTCTCAGTATGATATTCTGATCTTGCTTCTCTACCTTTGCCACCAACTCTCTGACTCTGTCCTTCCTCTTCCCAGAGTTCTTCTAGTCTGTCTTTTGTGCTCAATCTGTTCCTGCGCAGCTACTGACCAATCAGCTTTTTATTAGTCAATGAGAGTAATGCATATTCATAGTGTACAATAAAATTGTTTCACAGCAAATGTAATTCCACATGCAGTCATGTCAAGAGCACTCTGCCATGCCTTCTTCAGTATGATGAACTGTTCACTACCAAACTCTGAGTCTTTCTTAAGTTGTTTCTGGTGGGCATTTGGTCACAGCTACAGAAAAATAATGAATGAAGTCTTATTCTACTGCAAAAGAGAAGCTAGCCAAAACAAATAACTGAAGGAGAAGAGGAACAAACATTAAAATTTGTTGTCAACATAAGGAAAACAACCTTTTTTCGCCAGATTTTTCATTATAATGTGTTAATTCATTTTTCATTCTATGCAAGGTATTGATTTCTTAAAATATAATATGAAATATTCTAGTAGGATACTTACAATGTTATTTGAATTGCTAAAATTAATTCACTGCTTTGGAGAATACATAACTATAGGGAAAGTGAAAGGAAGATGTATTGTCATCATATTTGAATTTGGTGACCTTCACCAAAAGAATAAAGGTGAAAAATATGACATTTTTTTCATCAAAATTGAAATACAAAATGTAGGTCTTTGCTTTCTAGAAATGTATGAAACTATGTAAAATAGATACAAGAGGTCAAGTAGAACTGGAGTCTGCTAGTCTGCTACACAGCCAGTGCAAAGTCAAATTCTGCTGGAGGATCAAAGGTTGGGAACATGAGTGGCTGATGATTGTGGATGCTTAGCTGCTGAGGGCATTCAAAGTATATTTATGATTGCAATGTTCAGACAACCATGCGATGTTAGGAAAGTGTATTTCTCCTGTGATTAGAGATATATCAAGTATTTTTGACTACAACTCTGAAAGTATTCTTTACCTTATCATTCTCTGCATGCAAGCTTTTATAATAGAAATAAAACATTTTTAGGCTTTGTAAAGCTGTGGTTCATATCTGCAATATGAAAGAATATATGTCTTTTAAATACATTCTGTTATCTGACCCACCAAAATAAATAGGCAGCTTTGGCAATAAAAGGCATGACAAAGAGATGGAGTGGGAAAATGGTGACCATTTGAAGCCTGAATAGAGAAATAACCCCAAATGGAATTTCCTGTCAAATTTAGCAATGGTTCATTGCTTCTGCTTGTGTATTGTTTATGTGAAACTGGAGCTAAATAAACCAATCCATGACCTGCTTTATCTGCCAAATGGATTGAGCATTTATCCTCTCTGCCTCAAAGGCTTGTCATTTCAGTTTAGGCTTACAGATGGTGCATGCGTTTCCCTGAAACGGAGCCACTAAACCGTGCCTTGCCAACATTTCATGTTAGTTAACATTCACCCTCAAGTCCATGTAGCTTGTTCCACTTTCTCAGCCAGTATTTCACAGCATCAGTCCTACATCACTCTGTCTTTCAGGTCATCTCTATAAAGTGGGGTGCTTAGTTAACCACTGTGTTTTCTTCAAGTATGCTACTGGGAAAATTATAGTGTCAAGTACTCCATTTCTATTTTGGAGAAATGACTTTATCTAACGAACTCTGGGTGTCTGTGAATGTGTTTGTAAGTCAGTTTTGGATAAGAGTCTGTTGACATTTATCTCAAATAGTTTGTCTTCCTATGTCACATGACAGAGTGAGTTTTGCTGCAGTAAATGTTTTTAGTTGGACTATGGTTACCAAATGTGATTTATGACTTATGACATTATCAATTAGGAATATTCCCATTGAGGTCTCAAAACAATTAGGAAGATACCTGTGTTTTGGCTGTGGGGAGATCTTATAAGGTCAAGATAAAATCGCTTTTTAAAGTAATGGAGATTTATATGATATCAGAGAACATAAAACTCTTTTGTTTATATGACTTTTATTTTCTAGACTTCTAACCTCTGAAAAATTTAAACTCAAATTGTTATTCCTATATTAAATTAACAAAATATTTTATGCTCAATTTCAGTATTCAAATGATTATTTCTATACTGTAGTAATGGAGTATCTTTCTCAAGTTGCATTGCTAAGATTAACTTGACAATACAGGTTAGGGTAAGGGTTGGGGTTTTATATATATATATATTATAACTACATCCAGTGCCACTTTCAATAAATACAGTATAAATCCCTTTAAGTAAAACTGTCACACTAACTTACACCATTTTTTTAAACTATACATTTCAGAACTTCATTTAAGACATTTGCATGGGCTGGTGTGATAGCTCAGTACTCATACAAACCCAATAATCTGAGTTTCATCCCCAGAGGCAACACGATAGAAACAGACAATCAACTCCACAAAATCATCCCCTGACTATGGAGAGCCACAGAGGTTTCCAAGTGAGAACTTACTCAGGGTCCAAGAATCTTACCTTGCTTTACCCAGCAGGGCTGCATAAGGAGATGATTTGATCATGGGCATGGTTACCAGGTGTTTGGAAGGGTCTACACTTGGCTGTATGGTGTGCTTTGATCTAGCAAGGGGGAGGTCTTTTGTCCCACCCCTTGGCATTTTTAGAAAAAGCCCATTTGAAGAGGCAGAAGAGGCCATTGAGTATTGACCCAGGTCCTCCCAAAGCTATCCTGTATTTCTGTCTTTCTCCTCTTTGCTATCTTTTCTTATCCTTCTCTTCTCAAAATAACCCTTGAAAAGGTGGGAGCTGGCCTCCCACACCTGACTTCCACACATGTACCATGGCAAGCACGTGCTCCCTTTACCACACACATCATATACTTACAGACAATAATGAAAAGCAGTTTTCAAATGTATAGGTTTCTTATGACTTCAAGTTAACCCCCAAAGCTCCTATTAGTAACAATTCATAATCATTATATGACAGTGGTTGCTGAAGGGAGTTCAAATAATTCTATGGTATATTTGTAGTCACTTAAAGATAATTTCAGCATTCTTTGATTTCAAAAGATTGTACAATTTGAATATTTCTTAATAAACACAGGCTCAAGTACCTTCAAAACATGTATCAGTTCAAGGCTTCTACATTAAATGACAGTCTTTGTTGTAAAAGAAAGCATGTCTTCTATTAAATGAAAAGTTTCACCACCCGTACCTAGATTACATATATTTCATTGATCAAAGCCAACAAGCAAATGGTGAAACATTAAATATGCTTTGAAAACACACAACTGAAGACCAATAAAGGAAGGACTGTGGTCATGTTGTCTGCAGTTCTGCTTCTCAATGATTGCTTTAACCATTAAGACACTGTGATTTTCGCATCCCTGAAATAACAAGCTCACCCTGGTCAACTCTTCACTGCTGATCTCTAACAAGACTACATCCTGTGGACTGAGATACATTTACACATTTATGCTCCATCTTGTTTTTTTTTTTTTTCAAAACCAGCTGAGTGCCTTTAAAGCATCTTTCAGTGTCTATTCCTCCTTGTTTGTGGGATGTCTCATCCCTAACGGGCTTGAGGGCCAGACGGCCCAAACAAGTAAAAAAGATACTTTCTGAGAGCCAGCAGCAATAGCAGCTGAAACATGATCTGGAGATGACCTGGACCAATGAGAGGCAGCCGTGTCATACCAGCAGATGCATATTCATCAGACCTTCCCCCAGGGTGGGGTGGAGGGTATATAAGGCTTGCCTCTTCCTGAATAAACTGAGCTTGTTTTGACATTCTCCTAGAGTCTGTGTGGTTTGACTCTGCGCCTACTTGGCCCCCGCCCCCAAAGGGAACAACAGCAAGGACCCTGCTATAGTTGTTTAGACAATGTTGAACAACCAAACACAGCCTTTGAAAGATCACTTGTATGTTTGCCTTGCAGCAAAATTGCTTATCTTGAGGGAACACGGACTTACAGCACATCAACTGTATCAAATTGTAAGAATGTGTGAGAAAATGGGCATATTTTCTGTGTCTAATTCATTAGTAGTCTGGACATTAGCCATTCTTACTTCCCTTACTTTAATTCTTTAGTTCCTGTTGCATTTTCAAGATGTATGTGATTGATTCATTGAAAACAATCCACAAAACTATCAATGGCCAAAGAAAATGATATGATACAGATCTAGTTTGTGGACATTCACATTATGGAACTAATTGACAAATAATTGAATGAATGCTTGTTTATGCATTCTATTAGCTTATAGTACAAAAATGTTCAGAACTTAAAAACATAATTTTAAATTTGAGGTCTCTAGCTGTCAAAACGACTTTTACTCTGCAATTTTTCTGTAACATAAATATGAAAGTTGAAATCCCATTATAACAGCATTGAAATATTTAAAATACATCATTACAAATAGGTACTTAGTTGACACAACAACTTCCTTGCTTAGTATTCAATGTATCCATAGTCAGTTCCAAGTGACACATTGTGTTTCTTGCTGTATGTCGTCAAGAAATGAGTCTGCACTGATAAAAACTCAGAGCTTATCCATATTAAGGCAGATACCTCTCTGTGGTCAGGGAGAGGCAAGAGTCTTCAGTATTTGAAAACTGAGGCAGGATAAATGTAATCATTGTAGGAACCTCCATTTACACCAATCAATAATCAGATGGAGTTCTGCATTCTTGACCTGTGCTGTAAAGGTGTACACTTGGGGACAGTCTGAAGCAGACTCTGAATATGATGACATAGGAGAGTCACCTGTAATATTTCGATATGTTGAGCTGAGGACTGAGTTACCCAAATACATGGGAAGTGTGGAATGGAGCATAAGCAGTTTGTTTGGGGTTTCAAGTGATTATGATTACAGCTACTTTGTAGCTATTGGTATTAAATGAAGAAACTAGAATTAATTCAGTCGGTACTGGCTGTTTACTCAGATTGAGACAATGTTATAGCTTAGAAAAACTAGGTATGCCCTAGATATTGTCCCGATACTTAGAAATCTGGTTCTTTGGACCTTGTGAAAACTCACGGTGAATAGCTGAAATGGGGTATATTTTTGAGCATATTTTGCACTGCAGGAAAATAGGGTCCGAAATTCCTAGTATAAGATATGGTAGAAATATTAGATAAGGTAGACATTGGGAGCTACCTACTGTCCATGGGTCCTAAAATAAACAATGAGAAAAAGGCCGAATACAAAGCCAGGCAAAACAAAGTAAACATTAGTAAGGCTATTGAGGAGAAAAGAAAAAAACTTTCTACACAAAAGTCAATATTAAACAGACATTACACAGTGTCTTTATGAGTGTATTCTGGTTAGTCTCATTAATAGCTGTGTCCTATAACACCTCAGATGTCAGTAGTCTATGTTTTCCCATTTGAATCAGTTCTTCTTATCTCTACAAATTAAAATAATAAGAATTCATTTATTTCAAATTTCTGAAAACTAGGAAATCTAATGGTCTATTCTAATTATCTAATTATATTTATTATATATATGTAATGATTATACTTTCTAACCAAGCTACCTCAAATTCTATGACGTTACTGTATGTAACCCCCGATTTCAGGCTTCTGGGGAACACAGAATGTAGCTCTGCTTCCTCCTTAGGACTGTTGGCTTCACGGGTCCACGAGGGTGGAGGGAGCAGAAGCAGGGAACAGGGTTCGGATGGCAGTGGGTGTGACAGAGACAGCCCTCCAGGAGACAGCTTCGGTGAATCAGCTCAATTTTATTCCAGACTATAAGAAATATATAGGATTGGGGAACCTGGGGACAAATCCTAATTTGCATTAAGCGGCACGCTCCTATCATAAGGCTTCCTATGTGGCCACAGGGTCCTATGGCAGAGCTCCTAACACAAGTCTTAGTTACCATATGTGCAGCAGGGGAGGCGGCTAACAGGAAATTGTGCCACATCAGATATTCACATTGTGATTCATAACAGTAGCAAAATTACAGTTATGAAAAAGCAATGAAATAATTTTATGGTTGCAGTTCACCACAACAAGAGGAACTCTATTAAAGGGTTGCAGCATTAGGAAGGTTGAGAACCACTGCTGTAATATATAGAAATAGAAAAGGAGTTTCTAAATAGACTCCAATCCCCAAAATTAAAGCCAAAGACTGACAAGTGAGACCTCATAAAAAGTAAAAAGTTTAGCAGAATATTGTTAGGCAATATTACTAAAAGAGTGGGGCTGTCCCTAACACTTTGGCTCATGTGGGGGAACCTATTCCTTATTCTAGGTTGTCTGCCCAGGCTTCATACAAGGGAAGGTATTTAGTCTTACCTCAACTTGATAAGCCATGTTTTGTTGACATCCATGGGAAGCCTGCCCTTTCTGAACAGAAATGGAGGAGGAGTTGATGAGGCCAGGGTGGGTGGGTGGGCATAGAGGAGGGGGGAGGAGGGAATGGGAAGAGTGGAGGGAGGGGAAATGTGGTTGGGGTGTAAAATAAATAAACAAACAAACAAATAAATAAATAAATAAGTAGATAGATAAATAAATAAACAAACAAATAAGGTAAAAAGAAAAAAATCAATTAAAAGGGATTCTCTTAAAGAGGGAGGGAATCTTTGTCAGCTGCACATCTAATAGAAGATTAATATCTAGAATACGGAAATAAGTAAAAAACAGACAAACAAATAATCAAGAAGACAGATAACCCACCTGGTGATAAGTGAGCTATGGTTCAGAACATAAAGTCCTCAAAAGGTGAAATAAAAATGTTTCAGGAATGAGAGAGAGAGAGAGAGAGAGAGAGAGAGAGAGAGAGAGAGAGAGAGAGAACCCTGCTCAAAATCCTTCAAATAAAGGAGACATAAATTAAAACTATTTGGGGATTTTATTTTATCCCAGTCTAAATGTTCAAAATCAAGAAAACAACTGACCAACAGTGTCAATGAGGGTGTGGGGAAGGGGAATGCCCTTCTTGATTGGTGCCATTGCAGAGTGGTGTGGCAACTCTGGAAATCACTGTGGAGAATTCTCCAAAGATAAAAGTAGATCTACAATATGATCTATGTCTTAGTCAGTGTTCTATTGCTGTAAAGGGACACCATGATGGTGGCAACTCATAAAGGAAAACATTTAATGGGGTGGCTTCCAGTTTCAAGGTTTAGTCCATTACCATCATGGGGGGATATGGTAGCATGCAGGCAGACATGGTGCTGGAGCTGAGAGTCCTACATCTTGATGGGCAGGCAACAGGAAGTGAACTGAGTCAATGGGTGTGGCTTAAGCATAAATGAGACTTCAAAGCCCATCTCCATAGTGACACATTTCGTCTGAAGCCATACCTACTCCAACAAAGCCTCATCTCTTAATAGTGACACACACTCCCTATGAGATTATGGGGACCAATTACATTCAAACTACCACAACCCTCTACACCACTTCTGGGCATCTGAACAAAGGACTTGACATCCTGATCCACACATACTTGCTCAGTCAGGTTATCATGTTCCCTGCCAGTCTATTCACAATACCAAGGAAATGTACTCATACAACCCCAAGTAGCTACAGAAACCCGGAAAGTTAAAAGGATCCATGGGTGCCAGGAAGAGGTCTAGAGAGGGGCTAGCAGGACACAGGTGTTAGGATGTGGAAAATGGGAAAATCATGGAACTTAAATCATTACTAAATGATGACTGTGTTCAAGAAAAAAAACAAGAAAAATATTTGAAAGTTCTGAAACTGTATGAAAATGAAAACACAGCAAAGCAAATCTTTAAAGGCAGTCTTATAAGAGAAATTTATAAAGCTAAACTCCTACATTTAAAAAAATCAGAGAGAACATAAATAAATGGCTTAATGATGCAACTCAAAATTTTTGAAAAACAAATGAAAGTAAATTCCAGCCAATGGCAAGAAATAATAGAAAGCAGAGTAGAAATGAATGAAATAGAAACAAAGAAAATATCAAAATCAGAGAATCTAATAAGCTCTTTTGAACTCCTACTTTTATATACCACCTCTCTTCTATTGGAGACTGAAGCCAACCATGAAGGAGATTTCATACTCAATTCTATTTTCCAAAAAATTAATAAAAACATTATCTTAAAATAAGAGAACTGGAAATGCCACAATTGCCCCACCTTGAGTATCTAGGAAACAATCACAAACTCTACAAACCCATGCTTTTGTGCATCTCTCTGGCCAGCTCCCTTGCCCCTGAATGCCACCAGCCATTCTTCAAACACCAATATTTTCATCCTTCATAGTGGTTGTGTGGATTACTTTCACTCCCGGATCCTTTCCTTATAGCTGTTTGCTCCTAGAAGGTTGTCTCCCGGGAACAACCATATTGATCCCTCACATTGTCTGCTCACAGTGGTTTCCAAGCATTTGTCCTGGGTTTGCTTGTTGGAAGCAGGAGTCAACTGCCTGCCATGTCGGCAGGCCTATGTGAGCACATACGCTTCCCAGCTCATGTGTCCACTGCCTCAAGGCCGTCATTCTGATCATTCTGTTCTATCTATATTTCTTCTTCTTGGCACATAGCATGCATTCACATGACAGCTAGCTGACACAATAAATGAAAAATGACATCTGCATATTATTTTGGTATATGGAGGGAGTTTAAAAGAAACTTAAGGAGCCAGACAAAACTGGCACAGTAAGAGAGCTGGTGGATGCGTTAGAGTGATGTTTGGCCTTGAAGCTTTCAACACTATACATTGTTAAATATTTCATGCATGATGTACTTTAGAAGTAAAGCAGAGAAATATTTTTTAAGTACAAAAATTAAAAATATAAGATCCAAAAGCACATAAAAATATTTTATTTTAAAAAGTATTTCTTTTTAATTTTACTCATGTTAGACTTCATTTCATTGTACTCCAAAGATGAAATAAAAAACACAAGTAGACTATCTTTTTCTTTTAAGTTATGGGTAATCACAGTGGTCTGGACCTCCTGATTCTGGAGTTCTTTCTTGTGCTTGCTTCCCGAGTTGTTCCTTAGTTCTTAGCATATTGATCTCCAGGTCAAACATTATGACCTACATGCTTGACAGATATGCCCATTGCTATACAAATTTCCAAAGTTATAGCTCATTTCCAAAAAAAAAAAATGGAATCTAGTGCCAATATCTTTGAGGCCTGGGAGGCTCTCCGCCCTTGAATTTTAAAGGAACCTTGGTGTAGGTTGTTTTGGAACTATGTACTTCCCAAGCTATAGAGATTTACAATGAAATACTGTCATATTAAAATATTTGCTATCACCTAGGCATTGCTGTAAGCATTTGAAAAGCCATGAAGTTATACTTGTCAGTTCAGATACCAGGAGGCAGAGGGGAAAGGGAGGAAAACTCCAGACGGTCTGCTTCTGCTGTAGTTAGATCTGAATCCGGGCCTACACTTTTTTCTTTAGTACCCAGGTTTCAAAACCCAGTTTTCAGATCTCTCTACACCTTGACTTGCCATAAAGTGCAGGGATGTCCACCATATCTAAACTCCAAGCCATCTTCTGACTTACTCCACAGAACTTGGTCCTAGGCATGTAGTCCACTTGTAAAACTGTATACACCATTCTGCCCCAGCCACGATTATTTCCTTTGGGGAGATCTCCCTCAGCATGCCCAGATGTAGTTGGTTTCCATGGAAAATTGGAGGACTCTTCGTCTTTGGGTGGTAACACAGAACAGTTGTAGTTCATCCTTTTTTTACTAACCTCTGATGAAATAAAATCCCCTCACAGGAAGGGACTGGAGTGTAGAGTATAAACTAGCTCACTTCTATGCCATACTCTAGAACAGTCTCCTAGGCTACAGAGATTTTCTTCTGTGACAGATTAAAGGTCTATGCTGAATGTTTTGAAATTATGTACTTCTCAAAATACAGGAAATGAATGTAAACGATTCCTATACTAAAATACTATATCTCTGTGCAAAATGTCCTCCACAAGGTTACAGGTTATATGATATGCTCAAGAAAAGATGTCCATATTCCTAATGAAAACATGATAAATACTTTATAGATCTGGAACAGAATGTCAACTCTGTGTCCACTCACCTACAGAACTGGCATTTGGAATCAAGCCAAGAATATATGCACACTCACAGTGTGTATATATGGAAAGTCCAATGGCATTCTATTGTCACCTCTCAGCTTTCTAACTCAAAACTCTTCAGGGCTGGGGCTGCTTCCTCCTATCAGAATGACTCCTTGTCTTGGAAGAGGCTTTATTCCTGTCATCACTTAGACCACTGAGGAACAAATTGCCTCTGTATTTGTAAGCTTCATGTGGAGGAACTTTCCACTTTTCTCCTTCGGGAGCAGCAGAGAAACAGTGAGGTTGGACCAAGCAGTCAGACAATGATGTGCAGATTTATGACACAGATTTTATAAATCTGTGAAAGAGTCTGAGCTCACTCGTGCTCTAGTAAAAATTTTAAATCATACTGAACCACCACTGACTATAATCTCAGGACTATTACTAGAGATTCATGTATCTCAATTTCCTCAATAATAAAGTGTTTTTATTTTCCTACCAGAGAACCTGGAGCCATTGAAGTGTTCAAATAAATGTAGTCATGCAAAATACTTAAAGTCTGGAAGATGACGAAAATAACACACGTGCTAGCAGTGACTGTTGATGGTCCTAAGTCTCACAACAGTGATGGGGACAAACACTGTGAAGAAGAAGAAAACAGGGAAGGGAGAAGCAGCTCTCATGTGGTCTTACCTTCTAGTTCTCTTAGCTGTGATAGTGTTTGCTAAATCCTTTCTAGGTAATAGGATTAGGGAAATGAGTCCGTTTTGTTGTTGTTACTCTGCTGCTTTCTGAAGGCCACTTGAAGTTTTTCTCTCTCTCTCTCTCTCTCTCTCTCTCTCTCTCTCTCTCTCTCTCTCTCTCTCTCACACACACACACACACACACACACACACACACACACACACAAAGTAATCAGTTTACTTGGCAAAATTTCTAAAGTCTGTGGATTCTTGTTAGAGACACCGAGTTTTGAACCACAGAATCAAGGGACCCATGGCATCATGGAAATGGTTTCTGAAGTGTCACTGTGGGTCTGTCCTTGAGCTAAAAGCATCATTAGGTTGTCTTCACATTTGTTAAAAAAGAGGCACAAATCATGCGTGTTTCATGTTTATATCTTACAGATTCATTTTTAAAATTAAAGTGATTGGTATTTCATGCCAAAAATACTAAACAAACTAGATATAAGAGGAAATTGCCTGTATGTAAAAGTCAGTGTGGGACTAGCTCACAGGTAACACCACACTCAATGGTGAGAAACAAAAGCTGTTCTTTGACTGCCAGAAATAGGCATGCCAGGTTCTTGCTCTAACTATAACATTTCTATTCAACACAGCAATGGAAGTATTAATAAAAATTTTCAAAATTAGGGAAAATAAAGGATCTCTGTTCACAAAATACCTTACACACAGAAAACGAAATGTCCACTAGGAAACAGTAAGAACTAGTAAGTGAGTTCAGTAAAGTTGCAGTATTCAAAGGGAACACTTGAGATCAGTTGGGTTTCCATATACTATAACCTAGCAAGAATATAACCCACCACCCAAAATAAAATCCCTCCAACAATAGAAAGTAATCAAATCCTTAGGAGCACCTTACCCAAGTATATAAAAACCCTGAAATCTAGAAACTATAGCTACTCAGTGAAGAAATTGAAGACACAAACAGCTTCAAAAATCCTTGTATTCATGGGGTAGAAGCCTTGATACTATTCAAATTTCATTCTTCCATCACAGATTCAGGCTTTTGTAATATCCCTTTCAAAATTGAAACAATAAAATTGAATGAAACAAGCAGACAAAAGACAATACTAACCAAGCCTGAGATAATCACCTGCCGCTTCTAACCCTCTTGACAATTCAATAGTTCTTCTGTTTATACTAAGATTTGTATTTGCTTTCTTCAGAGTGGCTTGCATAAATGATTTTTCACACGTTTTTAAATTATTTGGGAATACCCTTGTACTGTCTGCTATCTTATTTATTTGCTAATGTTTATGTTTTTTGAGCAAATACTGTTTCCCTTTGAAACATTGAGAAGTTTCTGAGACCCAAGCCAAATCTGGTCTGAGGAGAGGACTTTCACTCCCCTCTTCTGCTCCGTGTGCTGCTTACCTGTACATTCTTCAGAGCACTTCTCCCTGACATCCACCTGGGGTTTGGTAGATTGCCTCTGATGATGCTTGGAACCTTGAGTCTGAGAAAGAATCAAAATCTTCCAAAATCATGAAAGGAAGCATGCTGTGAGAATAGGAACAATGGAGCATGGCAAAGGAAAGGACCACCACACCTGTGGGCTAGGAGAGCAGAGATGGAACTGTGCATGTCTAGTGCTTTCATTCAGCTCTTCAAAGGCACTAGACACCAAAGTTTCTCTGCAGACTTTTTCCCATGAAAAGGTTTATGATCTACTCTAGCTACCATACAGAAGGTCAAAACAGGCTAGTACTGCAGACATGTTGTTCTCCCCTAGGCTGGTATCACCATATTGAACTGTTTTTCTCAGTCATATTCTAATTTCACCATGTCTACACCATATTCTTCCCTAGAAAATTAGAGAGAAATATCATTGAAATCATGTATGATGTCCAGAAAATGAAATAGAGATACCTTGTCCTAGCACACATCAGAACAGAGAATAATGGTTTCCTTCACTTCTTGATGAGTGTGTAGACTGGGACCGTAGGTGGTCTCTGTGAACAAGATCCCTCCACAGACATCTATTTAGGAAACACTGGACATACTATAGCTCCCTAATGACAGAGCAGATATTAAAATGGTGCTTTTCCTTCCCTCATCCTTTAACCTACTACCCTATAGTGTACTATAGCAGGAGAGTCTGCAGGAAGATAGAGAGAGCCTGCTCTGGACACCTGCTTCTCCTTCTGCTACTCCTGCCTCCCTCTCACTGAACTTCTGTGTGTCTGGCTTAGCCAGCCAGCCAGCCAAAGCAGAGGCTTCCATGCAGCATTCTCTGAGTCTTTACCTAGGTTCTCCCACCTAGAGTTATCATTCACATGAGGTAAAGTAACCGTGTCTATGCCTGGAACAGGACAGACCCTGGGAATGGATGAGGGCATGAGAAGAAAGTAGATTCTCCGGCAATGCATGAAAGACACGAAATGGGATCCATTGCCAAACCTATAAGCTAGGGTATTCCCCTCAAACAGATTTGGGGGTTCTCAAAGTTCCAGGGTTTATGATCATGTAATTTGGAGGTTTGCAGAGTAAGGAGTTTTGAGGTTTCTGAAGTAGAAACTAGAAAATTGCTCCTGTGAGCTCATATCCACCAAAAGCAATATTAATCTGTTGTCCTGAAGACCTGGACAGATTCCTTGAGGGGAAAGGCCTAGAAGAAAGGGTATTTTACACATAGATCATGGAATTCAAGGGCCCTGTGATGTCAGCATTTGTGGATCCTGAATGGTTTTTGTGTTCTTGTTAGTTGTTTTTTTTTTTTTTTTTTTTCTGTTGAATATACCTGCGATGACTTCCAAATTCATGTTCATGTGTGTTTTCAAATTATGGAGGTACCTATTTATACATATCCATATAGGAAAATACACATATTAAGGTATACATACATTCACAAAAAGAACCATAATTTATATGCAACATAATACCCTTTACTCTTTTCTACTTATCTGTCGTCTATGTTTACATGTCTCTTGGTCTTTTACCTTCTAACAGTTACATGGTTGTGAGTATGTTACTTCCTATGGGTAGCTTACTGTAGTGCATGTACTGAGTCAATATCCACCTGTGATAGAAACTTTGTTACACTTTAGAATTAAAATAGTGGTGTGAATAATATATATATATATATATTTTTTTTTTCCGAGACAGGGTTTCTCTGTGTAGCTTTGCACCTTTCCTGGAAGTCAGTTGGTAGCCCAGGCTGGCCTCGAACTCACAGAGATCCGCCTGCCTCTGCCTCCCGAGTGCTGGGATTAAAGGCGTGCACCACTACTGCCCAGCGTGAATAATATTTTTATAAATAACTATTCCTATACAAATTAATGTCATCAATAGGCTTTTATGGTGTGGAAAACCATATGCAAATGGCATGATAAAATAAAAATTCTGGATGCATATAAAATTGTCCAATATTTTTATTTGAAAATAAGTTTTATATCATGAATAATTAGCATTGATTTCTCAGTCCTTCTGTGTATGTGCATTGGTCTGATCTCTAGATAACTACTTCTGCCTCTTCTCTGTTTTATTTAATTCTTGCTATGCTACTAGGAGAGCCAATGGAACTGTTAGCCAAAAAAGTCATGCAATATCTGTAACACCAGTGCAACTGGGGCAGTACTTAAGCCTTCTAAGCAAGAGAAAATAATATTGAGTGAAGAAGAAAGTGGAGGAATGATTTGCATGAACAGAAGAGACTCAGAGAAACTCATGGCATGAAGTGCTCAACTTCACTCAACTCCATCCCAAAGTCCCATTTACACCCCAGTGTCCATTTTGAATTATTTACCTTCTTCAGAGTGATGAAAATATCCAACACAAGCAACTTAAAGAAAGATTTATTTGGGTTCATGATCTCTTTTTTCCATTGGATTCAACCATGGTCTGTGGTCTCATAGACTTGACGAAAACATCATGACTATGGCAGACATGATACTGGAGAGTTATTTATTTAGTGGTACCAAGAAACAGAAACTATGACAGCTGGGGTCAGGGATAATGTACCCTCAATCACCCATTTATAGTAATATATATTATTTAACCAAGTTTCCCCTTCAAAATTCTTGGCAGCCTCAAAAATATAATACCATTGTCTAAGTGCAGGTTTTCAGAACATGAGCCTGTGGAAGAGATTTCACATTTAACATGTGACACACTTCTTCTGTAGTCCTACTACTTTAGCCTAATAGCTTGGTGGGGTTGGGCACTCAATATAAGTGTTAGCCCTTCATTTTACACAGTTATATTTCGAATCTCATTAATCAAACATGACGAATATATAAATTAACAGATCATTTTTAAGGCAAATGTAGAATATCTGAAATCCCTGGCCTATAACTTTAACTGAGAATATACAGACTTGACAATTTTTCTTTTCCATGAATGCTTTCCAGTGGTGTTAAAAGGAGCTCACTTTCTTTTTCCAGTCACCACTACTGCCCAGGTGAGAGTAGGAGTGGTGTGCATTCCCTGACTTGATTGTGGTGTGCAAGTCAACCAACCAACACATTGTCGGGCTGACTAACTACAGTACCATCAGTACTAAAGACCATGAGTCTTTTCTTTCTTTCTCTCTTTTCTTTTTTTTTTTTTTTTTTTTTTTGTTTTTTGTTTTTCGAGTTACAGGGTTTCTCTGTGTCGTTTTTTTTTTTTTTTGTTGTTGTTGTTCCTTTCCTGGATCTCGCTCTGTTAGACCAGGCTGGCCTGGAACTCACAGAGGTCCGCCTGGCTCTGCCTCCCAAGTGCTGGGATTAAAGGCGTGTACCACTGCCACCTGGCCTGGCAAGACCACTAGTCTTTTAATTTGGCTTCTTCAGTAATTAAACCCCAAGGCAAGGTCTCATTGGCAAGGACTTGGGTTTTTTAGTTTGTTTCTTTGATTGGTTGCTTGCTTGGTTTTGGCAAAATGAAGGGAAATGAACTCTTTCCAATTGATAGAGATCAGAGGATTGGGAGGTAAAATAGACAGAAAGTAGGAATTCATTATACGGTCATTGTTGCTCTAAGTGCCTCTAGCCATTATGAGTCAGTCAGAGACAGAGTGAAGTGCTCACCTCAGGGTGAGCTCAGAAAAAACAGAAAAGGCTGAGACATCTATGCACCAAGTCTCATCCATCATGGCTTTGACTTCCTGGAGGGCATTCTTTCCTCACTGCCCTCAGAGTGCTATTACTCATCCTCTTATTGGGAAAAGGATTGTTATTAGAAGACAAATAAAGCCATCTTAAAAGATGATTGTTAGAATGAAGATGTAGGCTTTTTATGTAGGCTTTGCTCATTTATGTATCCCCTTTATCTCTATTCTCCTATGAGCTAAGTACTTGGAACTGTTGCTATTTTCATTATGTATATTGTTCCTTTCAGCTGTTGAAGTAAAACTTTAGATGACTGTTATTTGGCCAGGAGGAAATAGTCTTTCTCTGGGAGACTCAGAGATCATTTTTGACAAATGAGATCTATCTCACAAATTTAAGTCCCTGACATTTTAATTTTTATATATAGCAATATGTCTTAAAACATGGGATTGCAAAATTATACATTTCATGCAAACACTTTCAGTCATGAGGTATCTGATGGTTTGATTAGTGCTCTAAAAGATATATTGACCTTCTCCTTACTGGCAACCAACCACAGAGTGCAGCAAATTTCTAAACAGTCTTATTAAATAAGAAACACAGAGCCAACTACAGAGGTGGAAGCTGTAGAAATCAGAGCAATAGCCACCAACTAACCTTAGCTTACCACCTCGCCATAGCTTCCCAAGAGAGCTTCCTGTCTAACCTGCACTTTTATTGCCTGGCTGTTCTGCTTTCTCATTGGCTCTAAGCCCAGCCACATCACTTCCTCATCACTGTATGCCTATACAGACCTCCAGGTCTTTATGGTTGGTACCGGGATTAAAGGTGTGTGTTACCATGCTTGGCTGTGTCCTTGAACACAGAGAGACTGTCTGCCATGTGATCAGATTAAGGGTGTGTGCTACCACTGCCCAACTTCTGTTTATGGCTATGACCTCTGATCTCCAGGCAAACTTTATTTATTAACATACAAATTAAATATCACATTTCAGCACAAATAAAATATCACCACAATAGAACTCTCAGTATATGAGCAGATCCTTAACACTGGACCAAACCTATTCAAAACAAAGCAAGCAACTAAAAAGTACAAAGTAAACTTATTTAAAACAAGTTATCTCATGCCCATCCACTATGCCCCCCTTTTCTTTAGAAATGCCCAGTTCCCTCTTTTGAATGAACATTACAAACTGAATATGTTTCTCCTGATGTGTAAATCCGTTATGCACAGTGAAACAGTTTGCATTATTATTATTATTATTATTAAGAAATTTTCTATTCATTTTACATACTAACCACAGATGCCCCTGTCCTCTCTCCTCCTGTCCCCCAGCCTTCCCCCCCCCAACCCACCCCCAATTCCCACCTCCTCCAAGGCAAGGTCTCCCATAGGGAGTCAGCAGAACCTCAACAGTCTTTGCTTTTAAGTTTTATCCTCATGAATTCTTTGTTCAAATACCTTATGGTGACTACAGAAGAAAAATGCAATAATTTCAGGATGAAGATTTGTAAAAAGTCTTTCTGTCCACTATGGTCTTGCTTGGAAGGAGGACATGGTGGAATGCCAGAATATGCAAAATCAGAAATATAGCTACAAGAAGTTGACAGGTATTTCTTGGATGGAAAAAAAGAAAAACTCAAGATGAAGCTCCCCTGAGCCAAAGGACCCAAGTATTCTGGGACTGAATGAAGGGAGAGTGATTACAGATTCTTCTATGCTATAGTGAGGTAATATCCTGGCTTAGAGTGTATCTGTGTGTGTGTGTGGTGGTGGGGGTGGTAAGTGCATGTCAGCAAGTTTTCACAGGTTTCTCCTGGGCAGATAATGAAACTGGAGGAGTCTGGTCTCTCTCGTTCCAACTAGGGTCTTATTCTGCACCTTGACACCTTTATTTTAAAAGGCAGAACCACAGCCATACTTTTGGCTAAAACTGTGAAAGCAGGAACAGAAAATTAATTCATATACCAGTTGGAAGAGGGTTCAAGTATATGATTATGACCAGTGAGACTATACATGTTTGTATGAGAGTGTCTAGCAAGGGAGCAAGGGGCTGCATGGGCATGGTCAGTAAGAGGTAGAAAATGCATAGAATGAAGAATGAGCATGCTGTAGATGTGAATTAGAGTCTCTCCTTTGATCTCTTCTGTGACACAAAGGCCCCAAATACATTGGTGGTAGAAGCAGAGCTGTTTAGACAAGGTATCTCTAAGGATCTTCCTAAATCTATGGTATCAGTTTCCTGGGAAGAAGGTAATTTGCAAGAAAGTCCACAGTTTACATCTATTCATCTTGGATGCTAGTTAAGACCATGCCATGGGTTTCTGAATTAAATTGACATCAGGTAAATTGATAGACTGTTTTTTTACATGTACATGAAGACAATTCAAGAAAACTGAAGATTGGAAGGAGTGATCAAAACAGAAAGTGTGTTCTTTAGAAACAGAGATATTAAATTTGTAAAGAAATGACAATGTAAATTGGACTTGGTGGTACACACATAAATCTCAGTACAAGGGAGATTATGGGACTTCCATTTGAGGCTAGACTGAATTACATAATGAGACTCTGACCACACATCAAACAAAACCAACAACAGCAGATGGTGAGACAGAGTGATTCAAGAAAGGTAGTAAATTTGGGGCAATTCACTCGGAGATATATAGGGATATAAAGCTATCAGAAGATTAAAGTTATTTCAGTAAGTTTTCTTGTAGTGATCTATTTCTACTGGTACATTGTTGTAAAATAATTATTTTGGAGATGACCAACCACTTCTTGAATGGGTTTGAGGCCTGCTACTGGAAGAAATACTTATCTGGTACAGCAAATTTAAAACAAAATCACATGGAAGGGGAAACTTACTATTGGTTTAAACTAAATCTCAATAGTTCTACTAACAAACAAAGACTCAGGAGTCAGATGTTGGGGTAAAATACTACTAGATCAGGGAAGCCAAGAAGTAACCAGCTGACCTTCTGGTTTTGCCAGAGACCCAATAAGAGAACATCTCCCCACTCATCCGAAACCAAAAAGACCATGATAACTCCAAGTCCCTCCCTACTCTTTCCTTTGTGTCTCTCTATCCATATTCCTGGCTCCTCTGTCCTCTCTATGGCTAATTCCTACCAACCAGTTGCTGGCTCTGCTCCCTGATCCAAGGTTGATTTTATTAACACAGCCTTGGGATTTCACAGTGCAATCAAAAATCCCACAACTGTTAGAGGCCTACTCCACTAGAATAAATATTTACCTGGTACAGCAAACTTGAAACAAAACCCATGGAGAGATATGTCACAGACAGTAGGGGAAACTGACCATTGACATTAGGGTAAATAGAATACACTATCAAACTAGATTCTAAAGATTTGTATTTGTTGTTACTGTAGTACTGGCATCTGCCTTGGCCAGAGAAGCTTCTTTTGGTGGTAGGCAAAGCTTAATCCAGAGAACGCTGGAGATAAATGACTGTTGAGTTATTATTAAACCTTAGTGGTCATGTTTATTTCCCACTTCAAGTCCCAATAAACTGGAGAGAAAGGCAAGTAATAGACTGCATAAGCAGAGGATCAGGAGGAAACATAAGAAATTTGGCTGTCTTCCTGGGTATTACATGGTTGATGTCATTATAAACACACAGGAGCTGTGACTCCCTGAATGAGACTTACACACACAAAATAAGATATGGGAACAGGAGGGGATGAATGAATAGGAATGAAAAGATGAAGGGGGCTTGCAGAAGGTCAAAGGGACAAGAGAGGGTAATGAGGTCTGAATATCTTTCCAACATTCCATGTGTGTATATGAAGCTGTGAACAATTGAATTCTAAAAGCTAAAACTTGACAGTAATCCCAGTGTCTAGTAATCCCTGCTGTGCTATCGCCATGGCAGAGGGAGGAAGGGCTTTTCAGAGGAATTGTCATGGTTGCGCCAGGCAAGTCATGTCTCCCTTTCTTTACCCCTGACCTCTCAAGTGCTTTCAGCAACACATACGGAAATTGTGAAAACTGACATATTTTGAGGTGTCATGTTATCATATCTTCACAACCTTTCAATGTTTTAATATTTATCATCTAAATATTTCTGATATTGTTTGGTGTTTTAAAAAACAAAGTATTGGTTATTATTACGATTTTTAGATGCCTGTCTGTTTTCTATTGGGAAAGAGAAGGAAAGCATGTGGATTTGGGTTGGTGGAAGGTGGGGATGGTCTGGGAGGTTTTGGGATAAGGGAAATACTAATCAGTGTATCAATTTACAACCATCTGTAATTAAATTCCGAAGGCATTTGACACCTTCCCCTGTCTTCCACAGGCACCTGTGCTCACATGCACAAAGAGACACACATGTATACACATTGCACATAATATATACATGTACTTTTTAAAATTTATTTTTAAATTATTGTGTGCATTTGTATGTCTGTGTGGATGTAAGGGCAGGTGCCCATAAAGGCTAGAGGCACCCCACTGCCCCCAACCCAGACCTGGAGTTGCAGGTGTTTGTGAGACAACTGATGTGGGTGCTGAGAATCAAACTCTGGTCCTCTGTAAGAACAGTCTGGGCTCTTCCATACTAAGTCATTTATTGAGGCCACAATTTTTTAAATCTTTAATATGTTTTTAAAAGGAAAATGAAAACAAAGTGGTATGTGTTGCCAAATATTCAAAAGTTTTACCAACTCCCAGAACCAAAAGCCTGGACACTTTCAGCATCACAGGGCACACATAGAACATTTCTATAAACCAAAAGGCCTCTTCTGTGGGCCATGTCTATGGAACACTTAAATTCACAACCACTATCTATGTAAGATGAACCATCACACCAGAAGTTTTGGGTTCTCTGGTTTATGCCTTGGAAGCCTTTTCTCCCTCACTTGGCCTTCCTGCTTTATTCACTTTTTCCATGGAGTCTGCCAGCATAATTTGTGTTGGAAGTACATCTTCCTTATGCTTTAAAAAATAATTATAATTACATTTTATTTATTATTTGGAGTAAGAGACATTAATGATACTCAGGACAGTTATTGGAGTTGGTGTTCTCCTCCCATATGAGTTCTGGAATTTGAACTCAGGTCATTCTGCTTATATGCTAAGCCATCTTGGAAGGCCCCTCCATATACTTTCAGAGTATATTTCTGACACATTTTCAGGTCCTTCTTGGCAGAGATTATTCATGTTTATGCTTGTCTATAGGTCTCCAGATACACCTTCTGCACCAGAAACTGGTTTCCAAGGGCTACATGCATGATTAGATGATGCCGCAGGAATTCTAGGGTAATTACTTACACCTTACACCTGGGCACATGGTTCTCACCTGTTCTAGGGCAGATACTAGCTTAAGTAATTTCTCAGTGTGGCAATTCGGATGCAATCCCTGTAGAACATTTTTATTAGAATTTTACATTTGAGAATTTAGGTTTATTGATAATCTGAATAGAATTTTGGGGTAAGACATAACTTTTGTTTCTCTATTTGTATTTTTCATATAAGTTTTATGCATTTTTTCATAACTCTTCTATATCATTTTGTGCAACCACCTTTTTCTTTCTTTACTGAATTACCCACATCCCTTTGACAAATTTAGATGATACTTATGAGTATATTTTAGTGTTCTCCATGCTATTATGTTTATCTTTTTCATCTATTCCTTCCTCGATTCCAGACGCTCTAGTTTTGTAGCATTATGATGAGAAAGACAACCAGATATGTGGGAATTTTACCTATTGTTCATTTCCACGTCTTAGTGGTTTAGGTTTCATTAGCTTCTTTGACAGAAAAACTTGAATTATACTAAAATTTGTCACAACGATGTAAAAGACAATGTCTACCTCTCCCCCTGGATGGTATCAACTGTTAAAAAAATAATGTGAACAATTGCAGTTAGTCATGTAAATAAGTAAATGAGTGTATTAGGTGCTATTTGCAGAATGAATTTACAGAATTTTCCTAAGCCCACACTGCAGGCCTACACACCTTCTATTTTACATGGCTATAAATCTACAGCAGAGCACATGCAAACATGGACTTAGAGCACCACCTAATGTTAAAATAGCTGAAGTAACTAGGGGGCTCAGGTACCATAAGGTAGACAAAATCAAGCTCTGAGAAATCTACATGTTTATGTGCACATCCACATTGCTCTTCTGGAAGATTCTTCTGGCCTCAGCCAACACTGAACTGGGGGAAAGGTAACTATCCTCCTGTAGAATGATACGTCTCTTTTGTATCGAGGACTGTTGAATGGCAGCTTGATGCAAGATGGAGGGCCTTGATATCTTTGTTTGTACATTAGCACTTTTCTGCTATTGTTCTGGTTCTAATGAAGTCTTTAGATATGAGAAGTTCTTATTAGTTCCAGTAAGTGTATCAACGGACTCATAAGAAAGAGAAACCAATGCTTCTGCCCAGAAGAGAGAAGTATTCAATAAATTCTTTAACTTAGCTCATGATCAAATGAGGCACAAGCTATCCTTTTGATTACTGCCTTTAAAAATCAATGACATCAGTGCTGCCATCAAATGAATAGACGATTTCTACTGAGATGAATCTGTTACTGTATTTTGGAAGCTGTCATGGGTTAAGGGGCTGTTATCAGTGACCTTTCCCAAATAGGAAGTCACAATTAAGTTGTCTGGAACTGGAAAATAAATCCCTCTTCCTCTGGCTCTCCTTTCCTCTCCCTTCTGGTCCCTGACATCACTTTAGTATCTCAAATTTACATATGATAACCATTGATATTCTTTTAATTGGTGTTACAACATATGATAAGGGAGTTGAAAGAAAACACAAGTAGCTGTGCAAATATATCCTTAACAAAACACAACAGAAGCATTCATATCAGTTATAATCCTCATCTCTTCAACTGGTCACACGGCCTTAGCTGGTATTGATAACTATCTTCCTCCACTACCCAGTCTATATTTTCTCCACTCTCTGCAAGCACTTCAACAAGTCTTGGCTCTTTTCCTGAAGGATCAACCCTTCATTCCTGATGGGTCTGAGCCCTGTGTCATCCTGCCTGGATTAGGCTGTTGTAGCTTCCCATTAACTTTAATTACAGGGCATGGTAGCACTAAGAGATGCCCTAAGGATTGCCTCCACTCCAGACACAATCCTTACCTCCACTGTGAAGAAGCAATCCAATTTCCCCATGGTAATTTGCATCCATCACCACTCCTACCACTGTTACACTTTTTTGTTTGTTTGTTTGTTTGTTTTTCAAGACAGGGTTTCTCTGTGTAGTTTTGGTGTCTGTCCTGCATCTTGCTCTGGAGACCAGGCTGGCCTCAAACTCACAGAGATACTCCTGGTTCTGCCTCCCGAGTGCTGGGATTAAAGGTGTGTGCTACCACCACTGCTTGGCTGTTATTCTTTCCTTAACCTGTTGGTTTGAGAGCATTAGAAGTGACCTGGGAAGTCTGAGCTTCCAGTTCAATGGATGTTGTGGCTCCTAGCAAGAGCAGTGCCCCCTCTGGAACCCTAACTTCTGGGCTAGAAGAACTTAGTGTTGTGGGAACAGGAAGCAAACACTTTCTTAGTGGGTCACTGGAAGTGATAAAGAGTGGAACTATTCCCCTTTCTACCCCTTGAGATCCCTGTGAATCCCAAATATGGGAGAAACAGAACCATATATCAGACACTGATTCAAAGTATGCAGGGTTCTGGGGAACCCTGCCCCAGCCCTCAAATTGGTGCCACCTAATTCGTACTGTAACTGTGTCTTTAAAGGGCCATTCCATCTTTCCATTGGGTCAATACCAACCATAGAAGACCTGGAGGTCTGTACAGACAAGCAGTGACAAGGCAGTCATGTGGTTGGGTTTACAATCAATGAGAAGGCAGAACAGGAAGGCTATATAAAAGCAAACAGACAGGAAGTAGCTCTCTTTCGGAGAGGTCTCTTGGCTGAAGAGGCTAGCTGCAGCAGAAGGGTAAGGCTCTTAGCTCTGACCTCTTGGCTTTCTCCTCAGAATCAGCTCTGTGTTTATTTAATAAGACGGTTGGTTACACCTACATATACACATGCATTAAAAAGAGTCAAAATGGAGTTATGCTGTGATTCTATTGGACACCAAAGATGTCTCCATTCTTACAGGGGCATATACAATGAACTGTTCAAATATAGCACCCAAAAGCTTCTTCAGGTTCAGTTTTCCATTAATTAGAGGCAAGACACCAAACTAGGCTGTGAGAACAATTCATTCCTCTTCCAACTGACTGCCTTGAAAGAATACTGACCTGGATGACATCATTAGTAATTGACTCAATTCAAGAAGTGTTTATGTCTAGACAATCTTCTATGTGAGAAATAAATTATTCTAGTTCTAATCATTGCCACCCTAAGCATGCTAATGAATAAATAAATGATCAATTCTTTCTTTGTGTCTCCCTCTTGTCTTTCTCCCCTCCTCTACTCCCCTTCCCTTCACCTCCCCACCCCTTTCTCTTCTCTCAACTATTCTCCTCTCCTCCTTTCTCCATATCTGTTTTTCACATAGCTATGGACAGAGACCTTTCAGTGAAATTTTTTATCAATTCAGTCTGCACAAAGAAGATAATAAGGAATGACAGATAAGTACAGCCAGAGGCATATTATAGAAACATGTGGATACTTAGGTGATATTTATTAATAGACCTACATGACTAAGGAAATCATCAGTAGATGAAAATCACTCAGCTTATGTGATCAGAGTTGTAATTACTTATGTAAGAAATCAAGAACCTGAAACTGACTTTGGGTCAAGCAGGGATTTTTGTAATCAAATTGTTTGATTGTTGGTGAATTGCAGGCCTTGAACAATTAATGTTCATGACACCAGTATAACCCTACCAACATTAATATGTTTGCTTACATCATTTGGAGGTTTAAAATTATCAATTTTCTTTAGTGTGTATTCATATACAGGCACATCAAGAACATGACATTTTAGTTCTATTGATATAAAAATCATCAAATGGCTAATAACAAACAGATTGACATGGGCATTTTTGTTTACAAAAGCAGTGACAATTTCAGATGATTGTCTGTTTCAGGACATTAGCATCTGCCCCTCCCCAGCTCCTGCTGTCTGGAGCATCACAGCATCCTTTTCACAGCCAATGCTACCCACATCTGTAACAGTCGTTTTTATGCCATCTTCTGGATTTTTTAGTAAATGCCTTCTCACCAGTCAGCTATCTTCCTTCAAAAATTGACATATGTAAGAAATACTGTTTATATTCAGAATAACAGAACTCTCTTCAAGTTCCTTGAAAGCATAGGAAAGGACATGCTGTTGTTCAATTTTGAATGTACAGTTCAGGCTTCCCTGGATGGTAGTAGAATCAGCTAATGTGGGAAAATGGAAAGACATTATGTCATGGTCTAAAATACATTAATACCTAATTCATCTCAGGTGTTACTATTTTAAGTATAGAAGAGACTGAGTCATCTCATGTTTTATTGTACTTTACCTGTGTTCAAATGTTTGCCCATGTAGTAAGGAAATTTTCAATTGTGCCGATTTTTGGTGCTTAGAGGCTGACACATTTTCTTTGCTCAGATAAAATGACAGTCCCAGTAATTTTCTTCTCACCATCAACATGCTCATAACCATCAGAAACATTATACACCTTAGATACAATTTGCTGTATAGATAAACAAACTATAGTGCTTCCATAAAATGGCATTATGTTTGACAGCAAGCAGTAATGACTTATTGATTTATCAAAAGTTAATTTTAGCTTCATTTTCTTATGAGAAATAGCGAGACCCAAGAGCTGCATATTGTTTGATTAAATTCCTAGTCTCATGGGAAAGGCAAAAATACAGGGGAAAGATGTAGTTCTGTAGTTACTAGAGGATGAAGAAGAGATTAATTAAAATGGAAGAGGAATAGGAAATATTTAGTGTGAAAGGATGCTCCATATATCCCAGAACTGGTGGTACTACACAATATTGTGTATTTACCAAAACCAATACAAGACTATGAAGAGTAAATTTTGTCATATATAAATGTTAGAAGTCAACAAGCATGTAAAAGAAATACTAAACAAAATACAACTTTTTAACATAAAAATAAATGCATTGAAGTGAGAAAGAAATTATCCTAATTTAGGAATCTACAATTTTAATGGGATACATTAAGACTAAATTTAAAAAGAAAAGCTATACACAAAAACTATACTCATGTAGATAAATTTTATTTGTCTGACGGCAAGAATAAGAAATGAAACTACTTGCTATATGAATAACAATTGAAAAACAAAGTGAATATATTGCATATAATGAGAGCCAGCTTTCTTGATCATATATATTTAATAGATAAAGAAAGAAGCAAAATAAAATGAATAGACTCTGCAATTTAGAAATAGAGTTAGAAATCACTTTAGGTTTGTAATTTTGAACATAATCAGCTTCTACACAGCAAAGAAAACAATCAGCAAAATGAAGACACAGCCTAAGGAATGGGAGAAAATATTTGATAACTGTGTATCTTGTGCATCTAAGAGTGGATTAAAATAAAGAATCCATAAAGAATTACAAAAACTAAACACCAAAAAGTCCAACCAATCAATAAATGGACTAATGAATATAGACAGTTTTCAACAGAAGACATGTAAATGGTCAATAAATATTTTAGAAAGTATTTAACACCCTCAGCCATCAGGGAAATAAAAATAAAAATTGCTTTGAGAACCCATCTTATTTCAGTCAAAATATCTATCATCAAGACAGCAAACTCTGATGAAGACATGGGAAAAACAGGCTGTTATTTACTAGCTCTCATGAAAAACTAAAACTATAATTACCACACAATCTAGTAGCAGCACTCTGTGGCATATACCTGAAGGATTTAACTGTTTCTGTTGCTGTCATAAATTCATGACCAAATGTACTGTGGGGAGGAAAGGATTTATTTCATTTATTCTTCCATATCACAACTTACCATTAAAGACAGGTAGGAAAGAAACTTGAACAGAAATTTGGATCAAGAACTAATTCAGAGGCCATAGAGGAGTGCTGCCTACTGTCTGGTTATTCCTGGACTGGTTATTATTACTGCTTAATAATCTCAGACCAGCAAATAAAAAGAGGATACACACACACACACACACACACACACACACACACACACACACACACACACATCCCACAACAACAGAATAGCAGGAATCATCAAATACTGATCATAGATATCTCTCAAAATCAATGGTCTCAATTTAAAAATAAAAAGACATAAACTTACAGAATGAATGTGAAAACAGGATCCATTCTGCAGTATACAAGAAACACACCTTAACTTCAAGGACAGCTATCACTTAAGGGGGATAAAAGGATGGAAAAAGGTTTTACAAGTAAATGGACCTAAGAAACAAGCTGATGTAACTGTTTTAATATCAGACAAAATAGACTTCAAAACATAACTAATCAAAAGAAATAAGAATAGACACAACATATTCACCCAAGGGAAAAAAATCACCAAGATAACATTTCAGTCTTTAACATCTATGTCCTAAGCACCAGTGCATTCAAGTTTATAAAAGAAATACTACTGTAGCTTAAGTGACATATTGATCTTTACATACTGATAGTGGCAGACTTCAACTCACTCTCACCAATGGACTGGTCATCCAGAGAAATACTGGAGCTAAGAGACTTTATAAAACAAATGGGCCTAACAGATACTTATAAAACACTTCACCCAAACACCAAAGAATAAACCTTCTTCTCAGCACCTCATGGAACATTCTCTAAAACTGATCACATTCAAAGGAAGTTTAAACAGAAGAAAACTGAAATAGCACCATGTATTCTGTGATCACATACTCAGATACAACTCTCAAAAGATACAAGAAAATTGAGTTTATACCCTGAAACCCATCTGACCCCCACAGTATAAAGCTGGATATCAACCAAAGAAAAAACAGAAAATATATAAACAAAAACTGACAAAATTATCTTGGAAATTGAACAACTGACTACTGAATAAAAAGTGAGTCAAGACAAAAATTAAGGAAGACACTAGAGGTTTTCTAGAATTGAAAATGGTTACCCAACTTGAACTGTAAGAAACAATGACATCATGAAATTTGCAGGCAAATGGATGGAACTAGAAAAACTCATTTCTGAGTGAGTTAACTCAGATCCAGAAAGACACACATGGTATGTACTCACTCATAAATGGATATAAATATATATTTAGGTGTAAAGTATAACAAGGCAACAATCCACAGCACCAAAGAGGCTAGGTAACAAGGAGGGCCCAAAGAGGGACACATGGATTTCCCTGGGAATGGGAAATAGAAGAGATCCCTTGAGTAAACTGGGGGCAGGGTGGAGGAGTGGGGTGTGGGGATGAAAGAGATTTCTTGATATGGGGAACATTAGACCATTTCAGGGTTAAGGAGAATCCTGATCCCAAGGAAACTCACAGGAATCCACAAGGATGACTCTAGTTAAAATTCCTAGCAATAGTGGAGAGGGTGCCTGAACTGGCCATCTCCTGTAATCATATTAATGACTACCCTAATTGTCACCAAGAGCTTTTATCTAGTAACTTATGGAAGCAGATGCAGAGATCTACAGCCAAGCACTGGACTAAGCTCCCAGAGTCCTGTTGGTGAGGGAGGAGGAATTGTATGAGCGGCGGGTGTGTGTGTGTGTCTGTGTCTGTATGTGTGTGTGTGTCAAAGTCATGATGGGGGAACCCATAGAGACACCTGACCTGAGCTTGTGGGAGCTCACAGACTCTGGACCCACAGCTAGGGAGTCTACATGGGACAGACCTAGGCCCCCTGCATGTGTGTGAGAGTTATGTAGCTTGGTCTGTTTGTAGGGCTCCCAGCAAGGGACCTGTCACTGGTGCTTGAACTGGCTTTTGGGATCCTATTCCCAGTGCTGGATTGCCTAGCTCAGCCTTGAAGCAGGGGAGGAGCTTGGTCCTGACTCAACTTGCTGTGCCATGCTTTGTTGATGCCCATGGGAGGCCTGCCTCTTTCTGAATGGAGGTAAAGGAGGAGTGGATGGCAGGGTCTTCACAAGATGGGGTTGTAGAGCTGAATGGAGAAGTGGCACATGATTCCTTCCCTAACCCAGAAGCTATCTCCAGTTGATAACCACTTGCAAATGAAAATTTGGTTTTCTCTATTGGAGTCTCACTGGGAAAACGAACTACGGTTAAAGGTAGGCTGCATGCCCAACGGTAGATGGCCAACAGAAAGAGGTTCCTTGTCTCACAATGTGTAATTTTTTTTCCTTTTTAAAAAAATCCTACATTATTATTTTATTTTATTTATATATTTCTTTGTCTCTTTTTACCCTACAGGTTCTTTGGGTATATATTATGGCTTCCAGTTTCCTATTTTTATGGGATTCCTGTGTGTGCAAACAACTGATCTCTTTGTCTAGATCTGAATATTTTTTATGCCTTTGCTTGAATGCCTTTACTACTCTTTGTCTGATTTGTACTCTGATGGGTCTTGTTTCATTATATTAAAATGATCCCTTAGAAGCCTCTTCACTTTCTAATGAGAGACAAAAAGTTGGAGGTTCTGGATGTGATTCAAGGTGGGGAGGAACTGGGAGGAGTAGAGGGAGGGGAAACTGTAATCAGAATATATTATGTGAGAAAATAATCTATTTTTAATAAAAGGGAAAAATAAAAATAAAAAATAACTGAACTTTGGCAACTTTATATGATTTGGCTCAATAATTAACTAAACTCTTATTTATAATATAACATTTGTATATACTTTGCCTATCTTACCTAACATAAAATAGTAAACAAAAGTTTTGTGATTACTTGTTAACCAGTATATATATTTTTTGTATTATTTTTCACCAGGGTCATTCTCAAAAAACACAGCTCCAAGAAACAAGATCATGTTCAATGTACCTTTGAGAGTACATCTAGTTGGATGCATTTAACATAAGGTCTTCCCAAAAAGAAAGTCAATGAAGAGCTGTGAGCTTACAACTTCCATCTGGGGGGGGGTGCCAGATACAGAAATATATTCATAACTCCCTGCATGCCAAATTGAGTTGTCTTTGGAAATGCATCTATACCTGTGGGTTACCTAAATATTGAGGCTGTAAATCTAAATCTCAGGAGATTCTACTACCATGGGGTATCATAAGGCTGCTAAACTTGTAGAGTATGTCAGGAAAATTACCATCATGTCAATTTGAAAAAAAACAAAAAAAGGATTTCCCAACAGATAAAAAAAATGATGGTTTTTCTGTCACTTCCATGGAAGTTTGCTATTTCTGAGCTCAGGGGTTGACTCAGCTTGTGTTCTTTTCCCCTCAGAGCCCTGAAGTAGATGCTCAATTGGGAGCCTTTCACATAAACCTCTTTGGGATCATCCCCTAGTACTTTTTCCCACATCTGGACTCCTGGAAGAATTCCCCACATGTGATATTCCATTCTCATGAAAGGGTTTGTAGAAATTGAACACTGGCTAGAGGCTCACTAACTCTTCCTTTCTTGGTATTTATTTATCTGGGTATAAATGAAGTTGAAGCCAACCTGAGCTCAAGGAGACCACAGGAAGAAGTTCTCATTCCTCACTTAGGTCTGTAAATAAAAAAGCCCTAGCTTCCAGATGAGATTAAATGAGAGAAAATAATCCAATCACATTAATTACCTAACTCCATAACCTGTAGCTATCAAGAATATATTTGTGATAACATTAACTTGAGGATGTAGCCTTCTTTCCTTTGAAATTCAGATGGTACTGCTTAGGCAGTAGGGAAGAAATCATTTTTGAAACAGCAACACTTACTTTTATAGCATTTTAATTAGACATTTTCATTTCCTCCTAACAGTGACTATGTTTCATGTGGAAAATGGAGATTCAGTACTCTTGATTGAGCTCTGGATGCCAGCAGTGGATCCTGTCTCCACATTTTTTTTTTTTGTTTCCCTTTCAGGCTACCACCCAATTCCTTCCTATGCTGTGAATTTTAATTAAACGGACAGGTGTTTTGTTTGTTTGTTTTGATTTGATTTCTGGAGAGAATGTCACTGTGTAACATATGTGGGCTGTCCCCAAACTCATGGTGATCCTAACTTTACAGTGCTAGGATTTCCATAAGTAGATTTTCTGAGAAAACAAAACAAAACGAGTAATGCCATTACTGCTGCTGCTCCTGCCTCCACGGCCCCTGTTGTCTCCACCAATGATGTTTTTTCCTGACACAACAGCTGTTTTTCAGGTACAAGTAGACTGGATCTGTGGAAGTTTGGAGCCTTTAAATGTTTAAAGTTCTTTTCAAAGAAAGGACTAAAACTGACATTTAGAAATTTAAGAACATCCTTGTACATTTGTAATAAGAAAGAAGTGTTATGGAATAATCCGTTTGTACACTGTGAAGATTTGTTGCTGTGACTGGTTTAATAAAGAAACTGACTGACCAATAGCTGAACAGGATAAGGTTAGGCAGGAGAGCCATATTAGAAGAACCCTGGGAGGAAGAAGGGTGGAGTCTGGAGTTGCCAGGCAGAAGCAGAGGGAGCAGATGAACATGCCATGCTAATAAAGGTACCGCCACATGGCAGAGTGTAAAAAAGGAAAATGGGTTAACTTAAAACACAAGAGCTAGTTAGTAATAAGCCTGAGATATTGGATGAGCATTTATAATTAATATTAAGCCTCTGAGTGATTATTTGAGAGTGGCTGTGGGACAGGAAAACTCCACCAACAAAGAAGATAAGCTGAAAATCTGTGAAATGGAAACAAGGTATTATAATATTTGAATTCATCAGTAACTGTCATCTATATGTTTTTATTTTCTTCCTTCAGATCAATACCCCTTTGTAACATTTCAATGTTCTGATTTTTCAAGTGTGGTTCTAACACTCTTTAATAGTTTAGAATGTTTTCTTGAATGTTCACTCCTCTTTATTGATAATATTTTCACAATTTAGGATAGTACCTATTACTTTTTCATGTTTGAACAATTTTTATACTCTTTGCAGGTTTTGTAATTGTTTGCCAAAATTCCAGTTAATTCTGTTTGGCAAAATACCTACTAAAAGGTTTTATTAAACACCTGACACACTCCTTTATACATCTTATCATAAACTGTCTCTATGAGTAATGGTGATGTTGATTTGTTGGGGATCAACTACCTTTTGCCTCCCTGATCAAGACGAGAATGTTCTAAAGTCTTTCTGACTCTCTTCATTCCAAGTCATATTTCTATCCCATCTCCCTCATGTTGTGTGTGCCAGATGCTCCAGGGCATACTTCTTTCCACAGTGTATTTGCTAGGCCAGTGCCTGCATGTTGCTATCAGAATGAATTGGTACTGAACATGTAACTATGTTTTTGCAGTCCCTTGATGTCATGAGAAGGCTAGCAGTAAGTTAGGTATGCTGCAGTTGCCTCAGAATCGCAAGATGATCCATTATGTCTAATTTAACTGTAACTCTCAGCCCCCTTTTCATTTTCAGACCTCAATTTAAACTCCAGTGGTATCAGCGGCCCTAGACAAAGGGGGTGGGGACATCAAAGGAAATTTGAGATGGTCGGATGCAAGGAGACAACAGACTTAGCCAAACCGTATTAAAATACCATACCTATACATGTTTTATGGAAAGACTATTGCTTTATCGTGCCCTGTACAAGCATGGGCTTGAAATTTAGTTTAGTATCTTTGTGACAATGAATTTATGATAAAGCAAACTTCATTGGATTTAAAATGAATACTAAGTCTTCACTTTTGCTTTTGCTTTTGTGTTGTGTCTCCCAATTTCCATCTTCCTCTATTTTACCTATAGAAAGAATTATTTCAGTTAAAGTAAATCACATGATATGGATCAGCAAGAGGGGATGTGCTATGAACTATTTTGTAGGTTTTGAACTATATTGTAGAACCATTTGTTCTTTAATCCTTATTCTACTATGGCCTTTTTTATATGCAGGATTTGTCACAGTTTAGAAGAGGTATGGTAGACTTGACAAATGCTGCCGTAATATAGTGTCATTGATAGATTTAGATGGCTTGAAAGAAACCTGAGTGTGTTGAGAAAACTCATCAGTGCATAACTGTATGTTTACTTGAATTAATACTGGCAGAGTTCTTGCAGATATTGTGGAAGTAAGCAAAGAAAATTCTCCCCACGAATCACTAGATGTTGTGGTAAATGGGCAGCCTGATTCCTACTGTGGATCAACTTTACACAAGAGCAATTATGCTATTCAAGTACAGCAATCTTGCAAATGTCCCTAACAGCACATATTTTCAGTGTTTTGAACTCTTGATTAACATTGTGTTTATAAACAGCTCATCATGAGATAATTCCTGATGGTCCATGAATCTTTAATGTTTGAAAAGAATGTGGAGAGCATGCATACACACACACACACACACACACACACACACACACATACAAGGTGAAAATATTCTAGTGTTATACTATTGCATCCCCTCTTATCCTGTAATTCATAATGATCCTTAAACATCCTTTATGCCTATGGGCTTTATTATCCTATGCTAATAGGGCAAAGGCTTCATATTCAATTTATCACCAAAGAAATGTTCATTGGTGACACAACAGGAATTCAATTACGCCTCCAAATATTGAATCTCCATGTTGCTCAAGTTTCTGCAGAAAATTAGATTACGATTCATGACTATTGTGATAATATTACAAAGGAAGACATGCCTCCTTAACAAGTATGTCATTAAAAGAAGTCAATTTTTACTAAAGCTTCAGTCAGTTACAAAGAAGCCGAGGCTTTGGTGTACTGCACAGCTTAATGGCTACAGATAACAATAGTCTACCAGAAAGAAAGTCTACAAGACAGAGTTCATCATAATGAAATTACAATAATTACTCTACTTCATCAAATTATGCATGTTGACTATGGTTCCAGCATCACACAATGTTTACATACACTAATCAAAAATCATGGTCCCCCTTATTCCTCATGCTGAGTTGGCTTGATCAGCATTAACACAAGAGGTTCTACCTCAACTTGATATGTCATGCTTAGCTGACATCCATGGGAGGCCTGTCCCTTCCTAAACAGAAGCAGAAAGGGAGGGAATAGGAGGAGAGGTGGGAGGGGAAGCTGAGATCAGGATGTAAAATAAATGAATAAATTTAATAAAAACTCACATCCCCTTGTTAACATGCACATTTTTGTATATCAGTAAAAATAAATTCAATTCAGAAAGAAAAACTCAGTAGAGAAAAAATTAAATAAAAATACCTTTTAATGACTGTCAACAAAGCCTTTATCTAACCTTTCTGTCTTTCAAGTGTACACATGCACACAGAGACACCCACATAGAGTCCACATAAGGAAATAAAAGAGATTAATAAAGCAATGCTCGAAACTGCTAGACATGGTTTAATATGATTTAATATATTCTAGAAGTTAATTTTAACATAAAATGACAAAAGAAAAAATGTTGAGATAAAGAAATCAAATGATTGATTGTAACTGATTTGGTTTAGTATTTGTAAACTCCACAAGGGCTTAGCCCTGAGAAATGCAACTATAGGAATAAAACAGAATAAGAGGCAACGGGAAAAGTCAGAGATAGACAGAGAAATGAGTAAGTGGATCAATTTTATTATCTCCTTATGGACTAAAACACGGTAGAAATAATGATCTGATATATATCTAAGACCGAGACAAGGTAAATGAAGTTAAGCTTGAGGAAAGCTTCCAATACACCTAACATATACTTAATGCATAATGGAATATAGAGAAAATATTTGGATTTAAATAGGGAAATTCATATTACTGTCACTCTCTTAAATTGGCTTTGTCTTTCAGGGATTTTTTTCCTAATATCAAATAGTAAGATAATTGAAAAAATTATTACATTAAGTTAACTGTCAAGTTAATAGTAAAAAGACTAAAAAAAAAGGCAAAGGATTATTACTATTTCTTTTTCACTTTCTTTAAAAAATGATAGGTTAACAAGTAACATGAAGTTAGTCACGGGTCAACCAACAGACCAACTGTCTGTGAAGTATTGTTATGATGGAACAATGAAAACTCGGACTGAAACCTGCCTCCTAAAACGGTATAAACGAAATGAATTCATAACTAAGAAAGTTATATAGCAACAGAACATAAAGCTTTTCTCACAGAATCACAAGTCTAGACACTGTGCAAAACCACCAACAGTTTGGCAGTTTTAATGCCTAATGATTAGAATGTGACAAAGTAGACCAGGATTAAATTTCAACCTTATTGAAGCAAAGCAGATGTTTTAACATTTTATTCAGTTATTACAGAAATTAATGTTTCTGTACTGTAAAAATGGAAATGTTATTCTAAAATAAAAGATAGACGGTTATTTGAAAGTCATGATAAGCAAGAAGAAATATCTTAGTTGTTTCTCAAGTTTAGAACTGTTATAGTCTCACTGAGAAAAGAAGTAAGGCAACGTCATGCTCATGTTTTACATACTGCTCCTTGGACCATTCATGAGGAAATGTTTGTTTTCCCAAAATTTTAATTATATTACATCTTACTATAAAACTCATTTTTCACCGAAATTTTTCTCACTGTAATTCTAAATTTCATTCAGACCTTGGCCCTCTTCATGTATGTGACAGTTGTATAGTTTGGTCTTCTCGTTGGAGTTCTAACAATAGGAGCCGAGACTGTCTCTGATTCATTTACTGGCTTTTGGGACCCTCTTCTATATACTGGGTTGCCTTGCCCAGCCTTAATTCAAAGGGAGGTGCTTTGTCTTACTACAACTTGATATGCCATGTTCTGTTGCTATCCATGGGAGGCCTGCCCTTTTCTGAACAGAAATGGAGAAGTGGATGGGGTGAAGAGCGGCAGAGGGGAGGTAGGGTGAGGGACTGGGAGAAGAGGAGGGAGGAGAAACTGCTGTCCAGATGTAAAATAGATAGATAGATGATAGATAGATAGATAGATAGATAGATAGATAGATAGATAGATGGATAGATAGATAGATAGATAAATAAATAGTGGTGTGTACCTTGAAAACTGCATTGTGATATTGAGAGATATTCATGTATTTATTTAGTTCATCTTCAGAAGTTGCGTATTGCTCTGTAGCTAGGCTTTATCACCACATATTGATTTTTTTTTGTCACAGTGAGGGCATGTTGTAAACAATATTACTCTTTATAAAAATAAACCAATAATTTCTTGTTGAAACATGACTTTGAGAGGGCAGCTTCTTACATAGTCCAAAATATATCCTCTAAAACTCAAGGGTAGTATTTTAGAACAGAAAAGATATTTTCTTGAAAGAAGTTCTGTTTCCCCACACCAAATATGTAATACTATCATCTATAAGAATATTTTTGAATGTTCAGATTGACCAGAAACAACTTTGTTTTTCTTTTTATCTTAGCTCTCCGAGAGCTCTGTCCTGCCACAAACACGGGACACTGAATATGCTCAAGTTGAAGTGCCCAGGTAGAGAAACAGACTGAAAGGAAGTCAGACGTGAAGTGAATTTTACAGGACTCTGTGAGATACAGGCATCAATATTTCCTGGTATTTTCCAATACTTTATAGACCAGATCTTCATCTTTGAGTCTCGTTAGGACCATGTGATACAGTGTGACCTAGAGACCTAGCATCCTTATCTATGAAACGCAAACAACAGGGCACAGCTCAGCGAGTTGTGCCCAGGCGGTTCCATTTGCGTTCTCCTTTGACTAGTACGTGGATGCTCACGTCATCATCCCTCCAGAATCACAGGACAGGCTTTTTCAGGAAGCAATTTCACTGCAAGGTAAAGTGAAAGCTCACAGTGAGTTGCATCCTTGTGCAAAGAATTAATTGTTTTAATTCTCAAACATAACATTAAGAGAAACAGCAAAATATCAACTATTATAAGAATACCATTCCCATTACCCTGCGATGATGTTGCTTTGAAACACTTTTCTATCCACAAAACAAAAAGTGAGAACGAACTGAAGATGGGGAATCAGCGGGAGATAGTCAGTTATTTAGGTTTAGATAATTACAGATGGTAATGTTGCTGGGAAGAAATATTTACGTGAGACACAAGTGTTATTACCATTTGAATAAAGTGATAATTTTGCTTTATTAGTAAAAAGATTTGCACATATTATTTGTAGTGGTTTATGATAGAATTAACAATCTGTTTTAATTTTCTGGCCTCTTCAATAAGTACTGTAGATTGCTACTTATTTGCCTTTGAAAAATGAATCATTTGTTCTTATGTTGAATAATATCTCCCAGAATATGAGGACTGACAAAACTTTTCACTGAATTATTTCAAAGATGGTATTTTATGCTATCTAAAAAGGAAAACCATGGAACACAAATGAAGTAGTTCTATAACTGTGGTAATAGATTTATAAAAATAAAATGCATTCATATATTATTTGTGGGAGTCGATTTGGTTATCTGTGAGATAAGACGCTATGGTAAGTTTGCAAGCATCTGTCATAATGTTGAAAGATGTTTGGTTCAGAGAAAGAGAATGGGGACTGGGGAGACTGCTCAGTGGTTAAGAGCATGCACTGCTCTGGAAGAGGACTGGGTTTGGTTCCCAGCACCTTTATCAGGTAGCTGGCAGCTTTTTCTAACTTCAGCTCCCGGAGATCCAATGCCCTTTTCTGGCCTCTGTGGACACTGCAATCACATTCATAAGCCTCCAGCCACATATACGTATAATTAAATAACAAAAAAGAATCTTTCAAAAGAAAGAACATTAATATTCTGGATTTTGCCTCAGAAACCAACACATCCTATGAGCATTGATATTTGAATTTTCAGTTTTATTTTTTAAATGGGATGATAGGACATACAAGTTCTTGTTAAGACTTGCTTCACAATGCCTAACAATAATCACAGCGTTTTGAGAGTTAGAAACTTTACATCTACTACAACTTCAATTTGCTGTTCAGTAAAAGAACTTAAAATATTGGACAATAAAAAATGTGACATTGTTTTCTTTTGACGATATTGTAGAAAGTGAAGACACTACATCGATGTCTATGTCTTTGTATGTATGTATGCATGTGTGTGTGTGTATTTTTATTTTTTCTTGACCTCTAAATCTTGATTGTATCCACATATTTCTCTCTTTTATGTAATAATTCTCATGTTTAAGTGCAAATTGATACCAAAAACAGGTAAGTGACCAACCAAATGTTGAGGGAAATGGGAGGTGGGGGAGAGGGAGAGAGAGAGAGAGAGAGAGAGAGAGAGAGAGAGAGAGAGAGAGAGAGAGAGAGAGATGCCTAGAGCAAATGATTGACACTATTTTAGAGTGGACTTTTCAATTTTCCTTCAATTTTCAATAGTTTTGACCAACTTAAACCCACTGTGATGTTAGGCCATGGTATGCACATTGTTCTGAGCACTCAGCTGTGAAAAATAAGTGAGATTCGTAATAGTATCCTGTTGTAACCTTGTTCTCCATATGCACCTCACAGAGTTAACTATAGTGAGTTCCTCAGCTGTGTAGAACTACATATAAAATCTGCCTGGAATATTCACCGATGGTCATCTGAAGCTGGAATCATCCAATAACAGTGGACAGCAGCCAGCATCCAGCACTTGGCCTTGGAGTGGCACCTGTTCTTGGCATTATGATCTCTTTTATTCTTCAGCCATTCTTTCCTGATGTGGAGGACTGCCTTCTACGGAACAGACTGCTCTTGCACTTGGAATTCATATGCAGGAGCGTGAAGGTCATTAGCTTAACTGTATAAAATCCTGAATGAAAAGAACTTATTGTTTTTCTGATCCACCTAATCTTAACTCTCATTCTGACTCTGTTCCATTCTTCTATTTCCTGCTTCTGTGGGGGAATTGCCTTTGGTATCTTAAAAGTTGATAGACAAAGAATTAACATTTTCTAACTTACTATGCTTTCTGGATCCCCACATTGAGCTATAATATCTCTTGTCTTTCATTATAGAAATGCTATCTGGGCCTATTAGCCGTAATCTCACTAGGACATCATTATCTGTATACTATGATGCTACTTTTAATCAGATTCCATGTGCACAGGGGCAGACACACATGGGCATGGACACAGAGTCACAAATGCATCTCTGCAAACAGCACTTTATAGCACAGCTCTATGCACATTTATAGAAAATATTAAGAAATTTCTTGTCTCACAAAATCATGAGGACTTTTTGAAAAATTTCTGTGCCAACAGGCAAAATCGTTATTAAGGAAATAATGATTTCTTTTGAAAACTTGAGGAATGATAAGTGTGAACTTACATAGTTATGAATATATTTCATTTTGTTAGTTTTGAAAAGTAGAAAACACCATTAATATAAACTTTAAAATTTTGTTTGCATAAGTAATATTATTGAGAGAAAATTAATATTTTGAGATGGGTGTTGACAGCAAAAACAGAATGTGTGAATTGATTTATGTACCATGGCTATGGTCAATAATAGCCATAAAATACTCTGAAACATAAGTAGCATGTTCGTACCTATGATGATTTTTCTCAGGATATAGAGATAAAAGCATAGAAACACTAGATGTTGCTGTGGATGCAAACTTATTTTTTAAATCTGACTTAAAATCACAGAGCATAATTGGATTCTTTAGAGAAGGGAGTGACTGGACAGGTTTAGTATCTGTCTGACTCACTATCAGAAATCTCTTGAGGAATAATCCCAATTTTTGTGCATATACTACACTGATGTCCTGATGGCCAAAGGTTCTGCAAAAGCTTTGTTTGATAGAACACAAGAAAAAAAACAAAAACAAAATAAAGAAACAAACAACAACAAAAACTATATTAAGTTCATTTTGTTTTTAGAAGCATTTATCAGTATGAATGAGAGGCAGACACAGACCGTGCCTGCCCCCTTCTGTGCATGTAGACACATTACACCTGTATCTAAAGTGAAATCTGTATGTGTAGAAAGTAATGCAAATAAAATATTAAAAAATGTACAACAAATGCATTTGAATTACTATAAAGCAATTTCTCCCATATAAAGTAGCTTAGAAGTTATTTTCACATCAGATGTTTTATATATTTCTGTAATTACAGAGTGCAGACTGACTGCTGTAAACAATAAAAATTCATTTCTCCAAGTTCTGGAAGGAGGAAGCCCAAGCTTATCCAAGGAGGATAGCAGCAGAGTTGGTTTTTCCATTTATCTGTAGAGGATTTTGTCTGTATGGATTGTATCAAGGTTTTTACATCTCTTTTAACACACAATTCCAGACACAAAGGAGAATCTACATGATTTTTTTTTTTATAAAATAATAGAGTCTATGATGAGAGTATTCAAAGTCTGTCAGTGTATTTGTTATCCAAATTGAAATCCTCTTATGCTTCAAATTTCACTCCAGTTCTCAAATGATATGAGAATCTTTGAAAACGAGGCGTGCTTAAGGAGCCAATAAGATAGGGGATCCAAAGAATGGGATTAAAAAAACACTACAACAAAAACTATAGTCTTGTTTTCCTTATTTGAGAGGTAGGCATACTTGAGTAAGTACAACCAGCGTGCATTTGAAATTAAGTTTCACGCTGGGCATTTTTGAAGGCATGTGAGAACAGGATAAAGTAGAAAAAAAAATCACAGTTTTACAGGCATGGGAAACCACCGTTCCTCGTGCTCTATCTGTGAACTGGATTTGGTGTCTGGGTCTTATGGGAAAATGTTAACTGCCATACAGGGAAAACACTGGAGAAAAGGAAGGTGTACTATGTGTGGGTCATCACTGACATTTAAAGGGAAGGACGAGCGAAGTCATTTATTTTACCTGTATCAGATACAATTTAATTAGTTTATTTAGAAGGGTATTTTATTCAATTAAATTTGTTCTGTGACAACATGTCCTCATACATGTTTATAAGGCATTAATCCCACCACCCTCTCCTATTTCCGTCCTACCCCATTAACCTCCTCCACCCTGCAAGGCTCTTCCCCATATCTTTGTCTTTGTATCCTCTTGTCTTCCTTCTTCCTCTCCCTCCTTCCTTCTTCTTTTGACACACTCACTTTAACCAGGCCGGTCTATCTGACCATGGCTTTAGAACTGTGCTGTGGAGCCCAGGGGTCTCAGTAATGGGCATACAACTGAAGGCAGTGATCACTCATCCCCAAGGATCTATCAGTAGTCAGTATGAGTCCTTTTCCATCTGTGACGGACTATTGGCAGTGTCAATCATGTGTTGGCTCCTTGTAAGTAACCACAGCTGCCATGAGTTCATTATTTTAGTAGCTGTGGCATGCTTAGAATTGAAATTTCTGAACCCTCTCCTTATCTTTTGCCTGACCCCTCTCCCATGATGTCCCCTGAGTCTTGAGGAGGAAACTATTTTGGGGTTGGGCAATAGAAATGATCAGAATGTGGCCACTCATACTTCAAAGTGAGTGGAGGTATTCCTTTTCCCAGACTGGCAGGGAATTAGAAGAGCTTTGTTTGCTTTCCCAGGTTCTGTATCACTTTAAAGCACGTGAAAACCGTCTACTGCATCAGAACACTCAGCTCTTTCAGAGACATGTACGTACTATTCAGCTAAAACACAGGCATTCTATTCAGAGCTTAACTATGCACCCAGAACTGGAAAAGATAGCATTCTGATACTTTGTAAAACATGTTTGCTTTATTTTTTTTTCTGCAAAGTTTTCATTAGTTCTTTAAGAATCTTTGTACAACGTCTTTTGATCGTACTGACCCTCCTTTCCACAGCTCCTCCAAGACCCACTCCTGCTCTTCCCTACGCCACCCATCCAACCTTGTGTACTCTTTCTTAAAGGAGCAGATCAGGCCCTGTTTGTGCTGCCTGCATACTCTTCGGTGTGTGGCCTTCCACTGGGGCACACTTGGATACAAAGAGGCCACACTCAAAGAAATTGCACCCCCCCTCCCACCTTTTCCCTTCCACCAGCAATCAGTTGTTAATAGCTCCCTAGTTAGGGGTGGGATGTTGTTCCTATCCCTCTTCTCTATGCTGGGATCTTCTCTGGCTTAAGCATGTGCATTCTTGTTCACATGTCTCTCAACTCTCACCAGAGAAGTTACTTTCTTCGGTAGATGGTGAATAACACAGAGACCCACAAATTATCAAAGTTCAAAGAAAGAGAGACTCTTAGTGTTCAGTCCTAAATGGGGCACCTGCATCACACCCTCCTCCCACGGCTCAGAGGTCATAGCAGAAGAGGAGGCAGAAAGACTGTTAGAGCCAGAGGTGGTGGATAACTCCTGGAAAGGTGCTTTCTGGACAAGCCAGGCACATTGTACCCATGAACTCATTCTTTTGCATTGTAAAAATTCCTAAAACTATAGGGTTTTTTTTGGATGACATATCATCAACTGGAGTAAATCGCCAATGTAACTTGAGTTAGCTCTGAAGCAGGTCTGTGTCTGTGGTCCATCCTGCAAGGTGAGGCTGATCCTGCCTGCACATAACTCCTGCAGTGTTCTCTGCCCTGTGAGCAAATGACCGAGGCAGCTGAAGGATATCTCATTGAAAAGCCACTGTAGCCATCATAGCTCTAAACACGAAAGTAATCTGTTTCTCCAAAGTCAATGTGATCTTGATACAATTTTAACTAACCACATAAAACCACCATGTGCCACTTAATAGACGTGTAAAGGGATTTTGGCCTTTAGGTATTTCTTTAATCATCAGTTTTTTTGTGTGTGTTGCTTTGCTTTTTGCAAACCCAAACGGTGCTTTATGTCGTTTTCCCTAGGAAGAAGTTATTTTCACTAGAAGGGGGATTATGCTTTTAGACAGCCCCCTTTGGCTTTCAAATGGGGTAGAATTTTTTTTCAGCTATTTCCATACATACCAAAGACCTAGATGTCACAGGCAAAGGACACTTTCGACTGAAGCTGCATGACTCTGTGGTTCAGACGTAAGTAAGAAGACTGACTTCACATGGTCCAGGTGGGTGGGGTGCACACGAAGCCTTGAAATGGTAGCAGCAGAGTAGCTTTCCACTTTGGTCATCTTCCCCTAAAGATACTTCTCTTTTTGTTATGAACAATGCATATTTCTATTTGTCAATTTGCATTTAGGCTTACCTGAGTCACTAATTTTCAAAGAAAAGCTTAAATACCTCCACACACATCATCCTAGATCCTTTTTTTTTTGTAAATAAAATAAAAGCAAGTTACAAACAAAAATACTTGTGCAACTATGGCCTTAGACTCCCACAATCTAAATTGAACTCTTGGTTTCCTGAGAATAGTAGTGTACTTGCAAATTTTGCAAAAAAAAAAAAATGCTTCAATAAAGGAAGCCTCTATCTTTTCAAGTCGCTTCATAAAGCACTTTTATTTAATGGTTCTGCTATGATAACTAATGTCTTAGGGTTTCTGATGCTGTGACAAAACACCAC
>CABHPQ010172469.1:0-12902 GCA_902168405.1 Peromyscus aztecus
TGTACCGGGACCCGGAGGCGGCCAGCCCAGGTAAGCGCGGCCCCGCGCGGGCTGGGGCGCCCCGCACCGGCGGGCAGGATGGCTGCAGCGCCTGGTCGCCGTCTCGGAGCCCCAGCCTAGGGCTGCTGTCGGCTGGAGCCGCACGAATTGCACCCCTTCCTACCAGGGTCATCCCAGCCCCGGGGGCGTGGGTTCTAGCGGCAGAGACTCAGACTTAGACCCCGCAGTCGGGACGTTGCTAGGCTGGATGCCCGAGGCCGGGTTCGCAGTGTCCCCACAAGGACCTCCCCCCCCACCCCCCAGCAGCCCAAGGACAACGTGTGTGGTGGAGCGAGGAGCTGCTGTCCCCGTGGGAGCCGGGCAGTGCCTTCAGAGGTACCCTCTGCTCCCCAACACCGGTGCCCTGGGGATGTCAATGTTGGGGAACCTCGGGGCAAGAAGGATCCTGTCAGCTTTGGGCCAAGATTGTGGGCACAGAGGAGCGGAGTGTCATCTGTGGTGCCAACTGTGAATTGAGAGGGCTCCAGGGGGCAAGTGGGAATCTGGTGCAGCGGCGGGGGATAGAGGCTTCTGGGGGGTGGGGAACCGCAAGAGCGGTGAAGGGGAGGCAGGGGTACCTGAAGAGAAATCTCAGCGGCTGATGACAATGGGGGTGGCCAGGCAATGTTCTCCTGGGCTTGGGGAGGGGGACGCAAAGAACACCAAACTCACTCCAGTCCTACCAGGGAGGGTGGGGAAGGGGGCCGCACCCCTTTGCCTTTCTGAGAGGGAGTGGCCTGGAAGCCCACTGCCAGCTTAGCATCCTTCTAGCATCCTTAGAGCCCAAGCCAGGAATCTCTCCTCCTTCCTCGGGAAATCGCTCTGCCATTTCCTCCTTGGCTCCTGACGCCTCCCCCACGCAGTGCCCACCTGTAGACAGGTCCCCTGCAGCTCCTGTCCAGGCTCAGTTCCAGCTCCCACCTGGGATACTCCTTCAGAACCAGCAGAACCCCCCACCCCCGCTTCTCCTAGTTCAGCCTCTTGGCCTCCGGGGGTTTCTGTTTCTGGGCTAGGCTAAGAGCGGGGTTCCAGCCTAAGACCTGCTCCTACAAGAGTCTCTGGATTCCCTGCTGTGGGCCCTGGGGGAGGCATGTGCTGTGAGAAAGACCAGCTCTGAAACCTTCCACAGAAGGGGACGCAAGCCCCGAAGCTGGGCACAGCATGCTGGTGGACACTGGCTTTGACCATCTGTGCCCAATCCACGCTCGCTGTTTTCTCTCGAGGGGCACTCCAGGTCCACTGAGATTGACCTACTGGGTGGCAGACGTTGTACTCACTCGGGACTTGGGTCTGAGCCTCAGTCTCCTCTGGAGCTTCATGTCCTTCTCTGAATGTCCTCCAGGTGTGGGCTGAAGGGACATTACCTTTGAGGGCCCTTTCCCTCATCTGTCTGAACCCGGGTCACCTAGCCTGACATTGTTCCCCTGGGAAAGCCCACTTCCTACACTTGGACCAAAGGCAGGGGCATCTTTTTGCTTGGTTCACGCTCAGCAACCAAGTTCAGAGCCCAGCTCAGGATGAGGATGGAAGGGAGTGCAGTGGGGTAGTCTCCATTGCTGTTAGGCCACTGGCCTGGGACCATGCTTCCACCCACCCCGTCTTATCCTCTGATACTTTGGCACCGTGACATTACCACTCCTCCAAGCACCTCTGCCCTCTCCACAGAGGCCAACTTGATGTGCTTGGCATCTTCTGGGCAAAGGGCCTGGATTCCACAGCTGTTCCTGACAGGCTGGCAGCCTCTGAACCTTTCCCTTCCTGCTTACCTATCTTGCCCCTTGTAAACTCCAGGGTCCGCCAATGCCTGTGGCAAGGTTGGTTCTGACTGTGAAGGCAGCTGGTGAGGTTTTCTTCTCTCTTGTGTGGGCACTGGGCTGGTGGAAACAGAAATAGGTTGTAGCGGGTAAGGTATGTTTGGATCCTGCTCCTTTGGGGTCTCTGGGAGCCTTTTGTGGTCCTTAGTGTCACTGCCCACTTCCTAGAATCCCTCTAGCTCCATGTCACTCCCATCCCTAGCAGCTTACTCAAAGTCCCCCAGGCTCTGCTACCCACAGCTAAGGCCCTATGTCCCCCATTTCTAACCACCCACAACTCCCCTTTGCCTGGCACCAGGTAGGAGTGAGATATGCAAATTAATTCCTGTGTGACTCAGACCAGTCCCACATCTCCCCTCCGGTCCCACAGGAGCCAGTACCTCTTACAGCCTGGTCTCCTCATCCACCCTTCCCAGGAACACCTGTGGCCCACTGTTGCCCTATTAAAAACTACATAAATAAAAGATACCTTATGCTCTTCTGCCCAGCATGCCCCGGGCCAGTTCCAGAGGGTTCCTATGGTATTCTCTCTCCCTTTGCTCGCTCACTCTGCAGGTCCCCATAGGGCTCATCCTAAGACTAAGAAGACTTTACCTGATGAGTGCTCTTCCCTTCCCACCTGGTCCCTGGCCCCCGGGCACTATTACTCCTGTTATTATAAAGAAAGGGGCCATGGAAGAGAACAGGAGCCAGATGGAGAATGCAGACCTGTTCCTTCCCATGCACACCCATGAGATCCTACTCCAGCCTGCCCAGCCACCTCTACCCTGTACCTTCAGCCTCCTCTGTCCTCTCTCTCCCATCCTTTATCCTCTGCATCCCAAAGCTGGTCTGGCCTGCCTCCTTGGTCTGTCTCTCTGACGGCCTGTCCCCAGGCTGGGCAGGGCCTCAGCATGCCTGCAGGGGTCAGCGTTGCAGTGGGCAGGCGGGACAGGCAGGACAGCCGCGGGAAGGAGGAGGGAGGGAAGTGACCTTGCGGTGAGCTAGTGAGCAAGGCCAAAGAGAAGGGCTGGGAGGGAGAGGTCAGGTCCTGAGGGCTTCCTACTCGGTCAGCAGGCTCCTGGGACTTGGTTAGTCCCACTGGACAGCAGTGTCTGAAGCCTCCATCTGTCCCACCTGTTAGTGGGCTCTGTCCCCTACAGACACTCCATCAGGCAGGTCATTCCTTAGGGGCAAAGGGGGCCGAGTTATGTGTATCATATAGGGCAGAGGGCCTTGGCATGGCAAGGTAATTGTCTAAATCTCCCGTCTACTCCCTGGGCACAACTTCAGGGCAGAGTCTGATGAAGGGCAAAGTTGGTGTGAAGCTGGAGTTAGGGCTGAAAGAACAGATTAAGTTTATGGTATGAGGACCAGAGATGGGGCCAGGGCCAAGGCTGGGTGATGTGGAAATCCAACAAAGACAGACCATCCCACAATTTCCCTGACAACTGCTCTCCAAAGGACATTCCTCGTCTAGCTAACCCCGTCTGCACAGGCTCCATTTGCTGCTGTGCCTGTGTCCTGGGCTTGGGGCAGAGGTTAGTACTTCAGAACACTTGGTCCCTCCAACAGGTATGGCAGGGATGGAGTCTGAGGATGAGTAAGTCTAACCGTGGGTTAGGAGAGGATGACCTTTGGTTATAGGGGCCCCTCTAAGCTATAGAGTTGCTGAGGAGACAGACCTCTCACTGACTCTGGTCTGTACTGTTCTGTGGCCTTGTAGGGACAGCTTGACCATCAGGCTGGGTGTTTATGAACCCAAGGATGGAGAAAGGAGATGGTCCTGCAGCCTCTCCTTGATGGTAGGGGTGCCAGAGAAGGTTGGATCGTGGTGATAGGCCAGCTTGTGGTAGGTGGTGGGGAGGGGCAGGGGGAAAGCTAGAAGGCAGAGGATCAGGTGGTCATCAAGCAAGCAAAGACGGGTCTTTGGGCAGCTGGTCCTGGTCCTAGTTGACCCACAGGCTCCAAGGGCAGCAGAGCAAGGGCCCTCCAGGCCTAATATTGAAGCATGCCATGGGGGAAGGGCAAAGGAGGAGCATGTGGTCCCCTCCTCTCCACCCCCACTCTCCACCCACCCCTCTATTCTCTCAGGGACTTTGAATTCTTATTGAATCTGATGGACCGTTTTCAATAACTGCTTCCCCCAGGGGAGTGAGGCCCAGAACAGCAGGGAGTAGCTGCTGAGGGGGCCATGTGCTGCCTGGGAGGCTTAGTCCTGAGTGGAGGAGGAGGAGTTGGTTCTATGGGCTCCTAGGAGACACTGAGATATCCCAGGTGGGCACAGACATCTCTATGTGTAGTCCCCATTCCATGGTCAGTGCCCACAGGTGGCACTCGTGGCCAATGAGGTCAGCTTTCTCTATCAGGGCAGTCACTGCTCTGGCCAGGTGCCGGAGCCAGCCTGTGCCAGGCTAAGCCTGGGTACCCTTCTACCTTGCCAGGGAACCCCAGCCAGTGGTGCCAAGCGAATTGTGCCAGTTCCATGGACATGGAGGTGCTGACCTTCAGGCAGCAGGGGGTAGCCCTGCTGGTCTCTGTCCAGTTTGCCTCTGGAGGGCCAAGCTTTGTCTCACCCAGCAGAATTCCCTGAGGGTTGGAACAGAGTTGGCAGACAGCATGGAACCTGTGGAAGGGACTGGAGAGAGCCCAGCATCTATTCCTGCATTCCGACCCGCTGGTAGGAAGGTGGGCTGGCTCACCGGCTACTCACGAAGGCTTGGCAGCTTCTACCTGGAAGGGGCCCTTGGGAAAGGTGTGTCACCCTGGGTGGCTGGGCCTGAAACTGAGTTGTATGGTGGGCTGGGATGTTTGGGGGAATTGGTATATCCACGTGATAGAGCATGTGGGGCTCAAGTGAGGGGGAAGGGGAAGGCAGGGTGGTGGGAGAAGCCTGGTGGCTGTGTGTACCTACGTGTGTGCATGTGCGGGCGGCAGCTGGCTGGCCGTAATAGCTGTGCTCATCCGAGTGCCGAGTGCTGAGTGCCCTGCCCGCTGTAAACAGCAGCTAATGAGTGTATTCATAGCGAGGTGCATTGAGGTGCATGGGGAGCTGTGACGGAAAGCTTTGGGGAGGGCACCTCCCCCGGCCCTGTACTCAGCCTGTCAGGGCTCTCTAGGGATCCTGCCTGCCCCCTGCCACACCCTCAACCTGCCAACTTGGCTACCTCTGAGGCTTCCATCTTCAGGGAGCAGGGCCTCACCTAGCAGTAAGCATGCATGGGTGTGGACATGGGATGGTTGTGGGAGTATTCTGTATACAGATACAAGATTACCATGATGCTGTGTGGCTGTGTGTGTGTGTGTGTGTGTGTGTGTGTGTGTGTGTGTGTAGCTGGGTTAAACTGAACTCATCTGTGTGTTAGTGACTCGGTCTGATTCTATGCATGTGTGTTTGCACCCCTCCCCAAGACCCGAAGAGAAGGACTGTCCCCTGAATCAGTGGTTACCCTGATAGTGACAGAACCAAACGTATTGTCAGAACAGCATTATGCTTCTGGCCCTACTCTTTCCAGTGTCCTTGGAGCTTGGGAGGATGAGGGCTTCTGGGGCTGCTTGATGGAGAGAAAGGGGTGACCCTGTTCTTCCCAGTGGAGGAGGCAGAAGGGAGGGTCTGAGTCTCGGCTTCAATAAGCTTCCATAGCTACTGCTTGCATCAGCAAAAAGGGGGCCTCGGGTTTGCGCACCTCCAGGAACCCCAGAAAAAAGAGAAGAGGGGTGCCAATGAGTCTGTTCTAACTGGTTGGTGTTGTGTGCGCCTGCTTCCTGCCAGGGCTGGGTAAGTGAGAAAGGGGTGCCTGCGTGAAGCCCCAAACAGGGGAGTAGAGGAGAGAGCTGTGTGGCTAATGTGTCCAATTAAATTACTTCAAACCCTGCCGCGGCAGCTGCTCCCGGTGGGGCTCTGGGTACAAATTGGATCCGTCTCATTACTATGGGATAGTGTCAGCAGGGCCAGAGAGCCGGGGCTGACTTGGCCAGCCCAGAGCAGGCCCTCTCTTGCCCTGCCCAGTCTGAGAACACCAGAGCCCCCTAGAGGAGTTGCTCATCAAAACATCCCATGGGGTCGCTAGGTCCAGTGAGATATTAGGGTTCCCTGTCTTTCCCGTGCCTGACCCTATGTGTAACAGACCCAGGACCCCTCTGAGACCCTGGTTTCTTCCTCTAGGAATGGAGTAGGTTGTGCTCTGCAGGGCGTGTAGCTTAAAGAATTCCTTCTCAGCTCACCCAACACCTCCCCACCACTAATATTAGCAGAAGCACTGTAGCAGCAACCTCTTATTTGCAGAGCACTCAGTATATGCTAGGCCCCCTTCATGTGTGCTACCAGGGATGCCTTGCTAAAGCCAGGGCCCTAGACCCACCTGCTGTCCTTGTGAGCGCCTGTAGAGGTAATTGTTGCTGTCTCGCTCTTCCCCTGCTGCCTCAGTTTCCTCCTCTGTGAAATGGGCATGAGGATGCTTCTTCGTTTCTGGGTGACTGGAGGATGAGGAGAGATGAGGCAAAAAGAAGTAGTCATCCCAGAGCTTCGCACGTAGTAAACACTCGTGGTATGGAAGGGCAGCTGTTATCAACATTACCCCGTTCTGAGAGATTGATGTGTGGGACGGGGGTTCCGGAAGCTCCGGGAAGGACATGTATGCCACTTCCTCAGTGGAAGGCTTTGGGGAGGATTTCACCGAGGCCATGGTAATCAGTAGCTGTCAAGATAACACAGATTGGTGGGGTGCTTGCTGTGTGATGGATGCTCTTCTAAGCGCGTAATGTGTCCGTCGTCAGTACACCCTGGCAGGGACTTGCAATTAGAAGTCAGTTCGGGATTCCAGCCGTGCTGCAGGATCCAAGGGCTCTGGGTGTAGAGCTTTGGGTCTTGAAGGCCAAAGAAGAGCTTGCCGTAGAAAGAAGCACAGGCCAGGCATTTGGCAATTGGGAGCAAGCACACGCGAAAGTTCAGGGGCCTGAGAGGTCTCGGCCAGTTGAGGCAGTGCCTGAACTTGGCTGGAAGGGAGATTCTGGGGAGCGGTAGTCCAGAGTGAGGCTTGGGAAGGTAAATTGGGCCAGATTAGGAAAGGCCTGGCTTCAGAGATTATAGAATGGGGCTATTGACAGGCGGAGCAACAGGGTCTCGTGTATTCCAGGCTGGCCTGGAACTTCTACCGTAGCCAGAGAGGACCTTAGGCTTCTGGTGTGCTTGCCTTTACCTCCCACGTGCTGGGATTATAGGTTTATACCACCACACTTAGGTTATGACATGCCAAGGATTGAACCCAGGGCCCTGTGCATGCTAGCCCAAAATTCTGCCAACCGAGCCACATCCCCAGTTTTGTTTTGCTTTCATAAGGTAATGGAAGCCTTTTGAACAGATCGCTGTAAAGAACTATAATGGTGTGGCAGTGTGGGAGATGGGAAGCTTGGCAGCAAGTTGGCAATGGAGTTAGAGTCTCACCAGGGAACATACCTGCCCAGCTCTGCCTCAGGCTTCCTGCCTCATTCTCTCTCCCGAACAGGGCTGAGCCCAAGGCCTTAATTTTTCAGGATTCCGCTGACCTGGGTCATGGCCTTAGCAAACCGGTGGTGGGAAGTGGGCAGTCAGATGGTAGCCAGTGTGGATGGGCATCAGTAAAGACCCTGAGAGGACCTTCTAGCATTAGAAAAGACCTCTCAGAGATGGGTGGTGAGCCAAGGTGAGCGGTTCCAGGGCCCCAGGGACATAGGCGATACTGCTAATGATTAGTTCTGCACCCCACCCCTCACTTTGGGCATCAGGGTAAGGCCATAGCCCGAACCACGGAACTCACACTCATGCTGCCAGGTCTGGGCTCCAGAGTCTCAACAGAGCTAAACTGTCTCCATGACAACTGGGCAAGCTACTCCACCCCATGCCCATGGCCCCTGATACAGGGGCCCATTTCCAACAGGGTCTGGATGTATCTTCCTATTTCCCTTGAGAACAGTCATCCCAGGGCAAACAGCTTTACACCGAGGTGCTGGTAGCACACATACATGTGTTGGCATTTGAGTCTGTGTGCCCATTCATGCATATGAGTGTGTGTGTGTGTGTGAGTGTGTATGTGTGTGTGTGACCTTATTTTCTAGGTTGTGTAGGTGAGGAAACTGAGGACCAGAGAGCTAGAGGATCTTGGCTGGGCTATTCCACAAATCAGGATAAAGAATTTGAGCCATTCTTAGTCCATAGCCTGGGTGGTAACCACTGAGCTATGCTGCCTAGCACTTCCCTTGTCCTACTAGGATCCCAGCCAGCCTGTCTCTCAGTCCATTTCTCAGAAGGGAGTGCTTAGAGTTGGCTTGGCTGCAGAGTCGGACTCAGAGGGTGTCCCAGCACCTTCGTTAGTGCTTAGGGCTGTCCCCTACAGACCCTTTATTCTCCAGTCCCTGTGAATGGAGTGGAGGTCCCTTTCTATCCTGCTTTCATTCTTCTCCAGGCAAAGTGGAGGGATCCTCTTGCCAGAGGATCTGGGGAAAAGGGGAGGAGCCCCTCACTTACTGCTTGGCACCTGCCAGCCTGGGAGGAGCCCAGTGAATTGTCTATGTGGCCCTCCCCAACCTCATTCCTCCCTCTCCAGCCCCCGCCTGGTTGGGGAGGTGCGAAGGGAGCGATTTCACAGCCTGTCAGCTGAGGCCTAAAAATACCCAGAACTCTGAGATGTTTGGGCAGGGGGAGGAGAGCGTAGGGACCAGGGATGGGGTGGAGGGGTGCAGTTAAAACTCAGCCAGAGGGGCCCTGGTGGTACCATCACCCTGCTTGGGAGTAAGGGCTAGACCCTCTGTTCCCATGTCCCCCACCTGTCTCATTTGTGGAAATGACTAAGGGGGGCTGGCATCCTTAGGGTTGTGAGAGCTGAGCTATGACAGCCAGAACCAAGGGAAGACTTGGTCTTTGGTAGGAATCATAGACCCTAAGCCCCCCGGAGCCTCATGCTGATGCCTCTTCCTCCCTTTCCACCCCCAAGTTGGCTGGCATCTTCAGGCCGTGGGAGCCAGGCTGTGCCTGAGCCTGCTTCCTTCCTGGAGAAGGTGCCTGCTTCTGCTAGAGGAGAGAGAGGCGTGAGGAAGGCAGTGGGGATGGGGTGCCAGCAGGTGTATGGTGTGACGTGCCAGCCACCCAGGCACTAGAGGGAAGCAGAGGAGAGAGGGTGTGGTGGCCCACGTCACTACCACGTGGCTATGCACTGCAGCATGGCACAAGGTCTCCACAAACCAACCAGAACCCAGAAGGGTGTGTGTGTGTGTGTGTGTGTGTGTGTGTGTGTGTGTGTGTGTGCCTAAGCACATACCAGAGTTGGCCTCTTCTTGGTACTGGAATACTTGTGGGCATATGTGACCCAGTATGGCTATTCCAGGTAGATACTGATTAAGAACTGATGAACAGGTAAAGAAGGATAAGTCACATGCAGGGAAATGACCAAGAGAATGCGGAATGGCAGGCAGACCACTGGGGCTCTGGATCAAAAACAACCAGATTCTGGGCTGGGGGGATGGCTCAGTTGGTGAAGTGCTTGCCTTGAAAGCAAAGGACCTGAGTTCAATCCCCAAAATACACATTTAAAAACAAAACCCCGACACAGCGGTACACCCTTGTAATCTTAGCAGTGGGCAGGAAGAGACAGGAGGATTCCTGAGCTTGCCAACCAGCCAGCCCAGCCACTTTGGTGAGCTCTAGGCCAGTGAGAGATCCTGTTTCAAAAAAAAAAAAAAAAAGACAAAACAAACCAAGGTAGAGCTGGCGTGATGGCTCCACCGGAAAAGGCACCTGCCACCAAGCGTAATCCCATGCTCCACCCTGGGCGGGGAAGAAAAGCTACTGCAAGCTTTCCTCTGGCCTCCACATGCTTGCTATGGGGCCTGCATGCCCCTCAAACAAAATAAGTAATAAAGATGTAAAAAACAAAAACAAACAAACAAAACAGGGTGGCCAGTTCCTGAGGAACATCATCCGTGGTTATCCTCTGGCCTCCACAAGCTTGTGCACGCACAGACAGACAGACAGACAGACACACACACACACACACACACACACACACACACACACACGACACAGGTAGTCACACACGTGATGGGTTTCAGATCCCAGACCTGCTGTGTACTGATTCTCTTTGTGACCTTCGGTAGCTTAACCTTGCAGTGCCTCCTTTCCTGTTTGTGAAATGGAGATAACGGTGCTGCCTCTGGGGATCGTGGGATGTAAACCACCTAGAACCGTGTCTCTCGGCAGGTCGGCACCATACGTGCATGAGCCGTCACTGGTATCTGGTCCCTACTCTTAGACGTTACAGGTGAGAGCACCAAGTCCCAGAGAAGGCAAATGACCTACCTGAAGTCCCACAGTAAGTGGCTGAGCTAAGACTAGAACCTAGGCTGTATACAGTTCCTAGAAATGGGACTTACTGAATGCGGGATCTCGTAAGAGTGCTCTCATGCCAGGCAGCGCACACCTTTAATCCCAGCATTCGGGAGGCAGAGCCAGGCGGATCTCTGTGAGTTCGAGGCCAGCTGGTCTACAGAATGAGATCCAGGACAGGCACCAAAACTACACAGAGAAACCCTGTCTCAAAAAACAAACAAACAAACAAACAAACCAACAAAAGTGCTCCCTTTCATGCAGCAAGAAAAACTGCAGCCCCATTGGCATTTGGGGCCTGGATTTTCAGAGCTGGGAACTCAGATAATGCCATAGTGAAGTGATCTTCTCAATGGTGGGCCTCAACGTGGCTGGTTGGCCACCAGGTTAACACCATTTCACTGGCTAGTTCTTCTGACTCTGTTTCTTCACTATAAGAGGGTGATAGGGTTGTCATGGGGATCAAATGGAATCCCACACATCATGTGTTAAGCAGGTGACGCACTGTGCCTAGTAAATACTCAATAATGTTAGCTGCCATGGTCGCCTTTGCAGAGCCCTCCTACCCAGCACCCCCCCTCTTTTTTTTTTTTGCTTCTCTTTCAACCCCTGACCACACTTGCTCCCTTCCATGTGGTACACATCAAGGTCTGACTTGCTGGCAGCCAAGATCAACATTCATCTGCTGTTGCTGCCCAGCAGAGAATGGGACCCCCTACTGGGACTTAGCCCCTGAGTCCTCTGTGTCTGGCTTCCTCACTCACTGGCTGTATGACCTTGGCCAATCACTACTTCTTTGTGTGTTGATCCCCCTGCTGAGACACAGACAGGCTGCAGCTCACAGACCCCACACGCACCAGGTATGTTACTGTGACCCAGGAGGGTCCCCTGGCTCAGTCCACTCGAAGGGGTTACAGGTTGACATGGAGGAAAGTCAGCTGACTGTCCCCAGGATGTGGAGCATCTGGGGCATGAGCTAGCTGGGTGATCATGGAGCCCGCCCGCACCTGTGGCTGTGTAGGAAGGCATGCAGCCCCGGCTGGCTGGGTGCTGACATTGGGAAGGCTCAAGGACGACGATGTAGAAATAGCCCTTCTTGGGGCTCTGGGAGCTGCCACCCCAAGTCATTCTCCCCCATTCTCCACCCCTCCCTGGGGTTTCTTCCAGTGATTCCTCCTTCCTCCCTGTCCTTCCCGTCTCCTTCTCCCTCCTGGAGTCTCCTAGTAGCTCCCTCTCTGCCATCCTCTTTTGTAATCTTGGCCATCTTATGGGGTGCCTTCTCTCTCCTCTCTGAAGAACGGAGATCTGTCTGTCTCAGTGTCAGTTCCTTGGAATTCCTTCCTTCCTTCTTTCCTTCCTTTATCCCATGCCTTCCTGACTTCCTTGTAGCTATGTTTTCCCAGGTATTCTGGCCCCTTCTGCTGCCCAGACCTCTATTACTCCGCATGGGTGTGTCTAGGCTACTTCTAGCTCCTGGTCTCCCCGATCACTCCCACTCAGCCCCACCCCCACCCCGCCAGCATCTTCCCTTCCCTTCTCTATGTCCTTGAGACTCCTTGATCCTCCACTGCCCCCACTGCCCTGACCGGCCCTGACCCAGGAAGTGTTTGTGACTAGAGCTGCCACTCACTGCCTCCACACACCCTCATCCCTGTGGGTTGAGAAAGGGGTCAGTCCGGGGGCCCTGGGACTGGCAGCCTCGCTTCCTAATTAGCAGGAGGTAATTGCCTGGAAGAAAAAAACCATTTAGAATGAGACTCCAAGACTCCAACTTAAAGCTGAGCCAGCTGGTGGCCTCTAGGGAGCAGGAAGAAGGAAAGCAGCCCCGGTCAGGGCCTCAGAAAGCCTCGTAGCCCCGAGGATTTTCCAGCCTTGTGTACCCAGGACCCCAGCCTTGAACAAGTGGGAAATACGCACTATGCTGGCAGACCCACCGCCTTCAACTGAGTTCTGACTCATAATGAGACTTAGGGCAAGCCATTTCTTCCTCTGAGCCTTAGTATCGACTCCTGTGAGGTCATTCCTGCCTGCCCTCACCCCTCAGTATCACCAGGCTCAGTTCAGCCGGCGGCGGCTATGACAACACTTAGTAAGGCTACACCAAGTGCTAGGCGCCACCGTCTCATCCATGTGACTCTCAACTGAGAGGGGAGGGTGATGAGAGGAGAGAATGGTCTTCTTGCAGATACCCGAGGGATGGTGAGGCCTCGGGAACACTGGAAGATAGCTGAAGTTTAAGGGTGGGAAGGTAGGGTCTCCCATGCCAGTCTTCATGTCTGCACCACTCTGAGGGCTCACTCTAGCTCTCTGATCCTCACTTTCTTCATTGGTAAGAGGCTGAATATGGTGTTTCCTCCGGTGGGTGTTTGTCAGGCTGAAGGAGATGACGTTTGCAGAACTCTTAGCATGGCGCTTAGTAGGTAACAAGTGCTCAATGATGGCTCTACTATAATTAAAGAAAATTAGCTTCACTCCTTCCCCGAATGCCGAGAATCTGTGGTTCAGGATTGTCTTTGGTGGTTTTATGTTTGTTCGTCCTGAGGTAGGGTTTCAGGTATCCCAAACTGGCCTCCTGATCCGCCTGCCTCCGCATCCTGAGTGCGGGATTAGAGGTGTGCACCATTATTCCCAGCTTATGGTGTGCTGGGAGTCAAACCTAGGACCTAGTACATATTAAGTAAGCACTAGTCAAACCTAGGACCTAGTACATATTA
>CABHPQ010172470.1:0-38040 GCA_902168405.1 Peromyscus aztecus
TAGTAATGTATGCTCTGTTTTTATTGGGTGGAATAATCTGCTAAATTAATTTGGTCTATGGTACAGATTAACTGTGAGGTTTATTTGTTGATTTTTAGTTTGGATGTATGATTGAGATGATGTGGGTTATTGTAATGACTATTATTATATAAGGACTTATCTGACCTCTTATATCCATTAGTATGTTTTTATATGACATATAATCTACAATGTCTGATGCATATATATTTACAGTTGTTATGTCTTCTGATGAATTGTTCCCCTTATTAATATGTAGTGGCTTTCTAGATGTCTTCTGATGATTTTGGTCTGAAGTCTACTTTTTTTTTCAGATATCAGAATAGCTATGACAGCTTGTTTTCAGTTTCCATTTACTTGATAGATTGTTTGCCAGTCTTTGTCTCTCAGTATATGGATATCTGTGTCGGTTAGTTTTATGTCAACTTGACACAAGCTAGAGTCATCTGAGAAGAAAGAACCTCAGTTGAGAAAATGTCCCTATCAGATTGGCCAGCAGGCAAACCTGTGGGGTCATTTTCTTGTTTGATGATAGAGATGGAATGGTTCAGCCCACTTTGGGTGGTGTTATCCTTGGGCAAGTGCTCCTGGGTTGTATAAGAAGGCAAACTGAGTTAGCCAAGAGGAGCAAGCCAGTATGCAGTCCTCCATGGTTCTAATTCCTGCCTACGGGATCCTTGGACTTTGTTCTTTGCTTGTTACTGTCTTTAGATGATGTGATTATTACTTGACTGGTTCTTTCATTCCCTTGAATTGCTGTCTGATTCTTCTTTGGAGTCTCCATTTCCTTGCTTAACTTCCCCTCCACGTTTCTGAATTTCTCTTACAAGGTCCTGGCTATTTTGTCCACTTCAGTTACTTTCTTCTCTGGGTCCTGAATTTATTTCTTTAGTCTGTTCATCTGCCTATTTGAGTCCTCTCTATGGTTATCGACCTTTTCAGCAACAGGACTCTTCAGTCTTCCTCTGGCTTTCCAGCTGTTTCATGGGCAATGTGTTTGCAAGATTGCTCCAAAGTGTCACTTAGCTGCCTCCTCAAACACTGGACAGAATTAGACCCTTAGACACCCTCCCCCAAAAAATAATAATAACCTGGGTTTCTTTTGTCTTGAGACATGGCCCCAATGACCCTTCGTGTTTTTCTCTGCAGGAATTTATATTCAAAGAGACGTTTTGTTAGCAGAGCATTAAGAATACAAAAGAGAGTGTTAAGTTTTTTGGGCTGTCTGCCTCCATCTGCAGGTGTATATTAGCTGATTGTGAATACAGGCTTCCAGGCAGTTGGCAGTCTCTCCAGTGTCATTACTCTCCACAACAGCCTGGGACTGAGTGCTACTATGTAAGATTTTCCTGGGAATGGTTGCCCTACTCTGGGCTATACTGAGTGGCCCCTAGGATTTTCTTCTTCCCACTTTCTGCCCCTCTGCCTCTATAAATGGTCCTGCAGATAGATCCTCAGATGCACTACCCAGCAGAATTTTTCTACAGCACCCTGGACTAGCTCCTTGCACCTACCTAGTGAGAGTCTTTTATTGGACCAACAATCCCTAGACCTTCCCCCTGTCAGCAAAAATCATCTACAGTTGTCATCACCTGTCCCCAGCAACAGCGGGTGTCAGTCTCTGATGGGGGAGGGGAAGGAAGGGAGATTAGTAGGCAGCGAGAGAAAGTAGGCAGGGAAAGTGAAGGTAGGTTCCCTGAGATGGTGGCTTCTTGTTCCTGGAAGTCTCTGTGATCAGCAACAGGAAAGCATAAGGGTGGGTATTTATAGAGGACCAGAAGGGGAAAAAGGAAGACCCGGGGTGGGGGTGGGGTGGGGTGGGGACGACCCTATACTATACCCAAGCCAGTGTCTGTTTAATGGACTTCTTGATTTAGGTCTCTCGAATCCTGAGAGTATAAAGCTGTTACTTCCTCTTTCTCTGCTGCTTGGTGTTCTGCCAGGCAACACATTTAACCATCTCCTAGACAACTGCCCGCACCCTGGTCACACTCTGGTAGATTTGTGACTCTCACACTTACCCTGGACCAGTCTCTTCTCTCTGCACACCTAGTTCAGTCTCTATTGTGCAGCAGATTGGATCTTCTTTCGCTGGTTCTTACGCTGCTGGTGTGGGAGCACTTTGCTGGCAGCTGCACCTTGTACAAGTGGGAGGGTGCTTCATTCTCCTGCTCATCTAGCCCCCGAACCCCAGCGATGTTTTCCCGTGAATGGGCCTAGTCTGTACTGCTGCACCCTCCCTGCTCCTGTATACTCGGAGATCCACTCTTGAAGACTGTGCAGCTCTAGATCTCTTGTTTGGAAAAACTTCTTTATTCTCCATGGAAGCACCTTGTTTGTACAGGCAAATGAGGAGGACAGCATGCTCTCACACGCCCATTTTCTTCTGTCTGATTACTCAAGAGTTTTCCTTGTGGGCATTTTGAGTTTCCTTATTTCAGAGACAAAAAGCATAAGCTAAGAACAGATCCACAGAAAGTCTGGGCCAGGTTGTGGGATAGGTGTGATGATGTCTTTTAGGCCTGGTGTTAGTTGATTTCTTTGTTCTGTCATTTCTGACTTTATTGTAGTTTCCCACCAAATCCACTGAATCTGGACTCTCTACCTACATGGGCTATGTGATCAGGCAGGAGGGTCAGCTTCCATGGGCAGGGCTCAGTGTGATACATGATCCTTAGTACACATGATGCAGAAGACATCGTGTGCAAAAATCATTTGAAAACTTGGGTTACCAATAGCAGAGCATTAAACCAAGTGCTGACCTCTTCTAAGTGCAGGCATGTGAGACTTCACATGTGGCCCAGCATGAAGTGAATCTTCTCTCAGGCCTGCAGATGTTTCTTTGTTCTTTTCCTTACTGATTTTATTTCCCCGCAGTTAAAGACTCTAAGTCAATGTATGTGTTAAGATGACTTACTCCATTCAATGTGGTAGTTACTTTGCTTCACTGTGACTAGAATGCCCAATGTTAATCACTTAGAGGGGGAAACATATTATTTAGGCTCATAGTTGCAGAGGCTTCAGGTCCATGGCATCACTAGGCTCTACATCCTAAGGCCTAGAGTGAGGCAGAGCATCATGATGGCATGATGTGCATGTAGCAAGGGATAGTCTTGCTTTGGGGTGCACAGGAAGCAGAAAGAGAGAGACAGGAAGGGACCAGGACTTGATGCCTTCAAAGGCCAGCCCTGAGTGATCTACTTCCTTTCAGATCTTCCCCAAAGAGTACCACCAGCTGAGGATCAAGCATTTAACACATGAGCCTGTGGGTTGGGGGGATACTTCATATTCAAATCCTAAATGAGTTTCTGTAATACAATAACTCTGTCTTATTGAACCCCTTTACGATATCAACATTGAACTTGTCATTTATTCATTTACTTCTTAGAAAAGTCTCTTCTTTCCTCATTTTCAGTTTTATTTATTTTATATCATTGACAGATAAAATTGCATTTATTTATATTATAAAACATTATATTTAATATAAGCAAAGTGATTTGCATAACCACGCTGATTCTCATCTGTATCATGATGATGAAAGTCTTTATTCCCTACTTTCTTAAAAAAATTTCAAGAATGTGATAACATTATTGTCAACTATAGTCACCAGACATTAGATTTCCATGACTAATTCATTCTGCCTAGCTAAGACTTTATATCCTTGTGGTAGTTTGAATAAGAGTGGCCTCCACAGGCACATATATTTGAGTGCTTTGTCAGCAGGAAGTAGAACTGTCTGAATGGATTATAAGGATTAGGAGGTATGACTTTGGAGGAAGTGTGTCACTGGGGGTAGGCTCTGAAGTTTCAAAAGCCATACTAGGACCAGTCTCTCTCTCTCTCTCTCTCTCTCTCTCTCTCTCTCTCTCTCTCTCTTTTTCTCTCTTGCTCTTGCCCTCTCTCCCTCTCTCTGCTTACAGATCGAGATGTAGACCTCAGCTACTTCTCCAACACCATACATGCTGCCATGCTCCCTGCCATGATGATAATGGACTAAACCTCTGAAACTGTAAGAAATCCAATTAAATTATTTTTTAAATAAGGTTGCCTTAGTAATAGTGTCTCTTCACAGCAATAGGACAGTGACTAAGACAATCCTTTAGCGATGTCTCCTGATATGAACACATAGAACTCCCTACATGATTGGGAGACATCAAAGCCTTAGGGGGCAGAAATCAAGCTGATTATATCTTTGAAGCTCCAATAGTATGTTCAGGGTAAATTAGATATTTGTGGACAGACAATAACTTGCCTTTATAGACTTTTGTGTATGTACTGGGACTTCTGGAGGAATCATCTGTGGATTTTAAGTGGCTTTTGAAGCTTTTCTGACTGAAGGATTCTATCCTAACTGTAAGATAAGTCCAGAAGGAATGATAATATACTCAAAACTGTCAAGTTAACAAAACTGCAGCCATATTTGGACATTTTAGTCAGGTGTGGGAAGTCAGAGATGAATATCCACCACTTGGGGTTCTGTGAAGAAGAGATATGGGAACCAGGAATGGAGGCCAAAATCTCAGGTGATGTATCATTCCAAGTGGTCACGGAAGAAGAGGTGGGAGGTTTTATGAAAACAAAATGCTGTTTCTCTTGCAATACCAACTTTTATGGTTACCATTATTGCCATATGTCTGGTATTACTACTATTTTATACCTAGCTGTGGTTCTTATGTGCCTTCACCCCCAACGTTCACATATTGGAAGTTACATTCTTACTACATCCAATATTGAGAGATAGAATCTCTGGAAGATGGTTGAATCATGAATCAACATGACTATCAGATGACTGGATCAGTTATTTGAGGAGCTGGTTCTTTATCTAGGGAATCTGACCCCTCCCACCCTTCCAGCATATGGCCTCATACCCTTCTGCCTTCTGGCATGAAATGATGTAGCAAAAATGTCTTCCTAACACAGGTTTTCCAAGCTTGGATTTTGCACATCAAATACATAAGAAACCAGTTCCCATTCTTTATAAATCACAAGTCTTATCTTGATGATCAATTGCAACAGCACAGACTGACTTGGACAGTTTTCTTAGTTTTCCTTGGATCTGAGCCCCATAGCACCCATATTTGAGCTGTTAAAAATGTGTTTCATTTTATTTATTTTTTTGTCCACCCAGGCTGAGCACCAGATGTGATTATTTGTTCTTATCTGAACATGGGACTATTGTTCATTCTCTCTTAAAATAGTTGTTATTTAAACTCTTCCTGATGATTTATTAGTCAGGAAGTTGGGAATGTGGATGACCCTCTTATGCCTCCCCAGCTACTAGTGGGCCTGTGGTAGGAAGTTCCCCTTGAATTTATGTCCTCTACCCTTATTGTCTGAAAGGTCATTTTCCCAGATCCCTGCACTAAAGTAGTGACCATAGGAACCTTGTCAGCAAAAGTAGAAATTGCAGTTTCATGGGATGACTTAGGTGCCTTTGTTTTTGTTCTTTTCCCACACAGGAAATTAAGGGGAGCCACTGACCAAATTAACGCTCCAGGACAGCTGTTAGACTAGTCTCAAAAATGGTTCTGAATCAATTGGAGCAATGTTGTTATCTTACTTTCAGAACAGTTCAGAACCTCCATGGTGATTTGTACTCTTGAAATTCATGGTTATTGACTGTGGCCAATTATACTAAGTGCCTGATATCACATACAGAGAAAGAAATAATTGTAGAATTTTTTTGCTGAGGAGGGATCTATAATTCAGTCTCTTAGGACTGACTGATGCTGGAAAACATCCAGTATCCTCTAACACTTTTAAAAAGAAGGTTATAGTCATTGGAACCTTTTATTGTATTGACCCACTTTCAGAATAAACTTGAGGAAACTTATTTTTCTCTACCCAAGGAATAGGCTAAAAAATTCTTTATGCTTTGACATAGTTACACTCTTCCATTTATGTAAGTTCTTCCCCACTTACTTTATTGTATTTTGTTTTATTCTTCCTAGTACAATGAGATCTTCCTGAAGATGACTTATTTTTATATTATTTTACTATTGTGTTTCTAGCATTTAGCAAAGTCCCAATAAAAATATAGTCAGGACACATTTATTGAATAAATTAATGACTTAGGCAGCATGTTAGTTTCTTAGATTTACACTAGCTGGGACATGTCTAGAGGGAAAGAGGGGCAGGTCCACCTTATTCACTGCAGGGAAGGGAAAAATCTCTCTTTGGAGGGAACAGAGTCAAGGAAAGAAACATTAATATGTACTCTGTGGTAGTTAATTTTCTGTTGCCAGCAGTAAAATACCACAGCATGGATAAATTTTAATGGAAAGAAGTTCATTTTGGTTTGTGGTTCTAGAGGTCAAGGTTGGGGGCTACACAAGGCAATGGATACCTTCCTGTCAGCCTGCCGAGTAGATGTAAGTCATCACAGACATCTGTAGGAATGTATGTCTCTTCTCATTTCCCCTCTTTTTCATATATTGACTCCTCCTAATGAGGAGTAAATCTTGGGGGCTCTGACCTAACTGCCTTGTATAATCATGTCCCAGAGGCCTTAACCTTAAATACCAGAACTGGAATAAGTTTCTTTTCTCTTAATCTTCACAGTGGGGTTAGATTTCAATCTATGAAGCCTTGAAAGACATACTATATCCAACTATAGTAAGGTTTAACTTTGAGAAAAGGAGAGTGCCAGCATCCTAAAGGAGGAAGGATTTTTTGAATGGCAAATGATATCCTTCAGGGTGTGCCCTCTGCAGGTTTGGGGCTATGCTCTGTAGTGAGGGAGGTACCACCAATTCTGAGTGTGAACCAAATGAACATAAATGAAATATCAAACTCTCTGATACCACTAGCATTTATAGTGAGACAGAAGCCAGCATTGCTGTCTCTGCAGGTATGGCAGATGGCACCCATGCGATGGCACCGAGCATTTTTGGAGCTGGGCAACATCTGCAAGGCTGCTGTACCAGTGACTTTAGGGAGCTGAAGCTCACACTTGCTTCAGTGGCATGATTTTGATGCACAGCTCAAGTTTGGATGGGAGGAAAGATGCCATGGCCAGCTGAGATGATGTACCACCCATTGCCATGAGACTCAACTGCAGATGCTCTGAATGTCTGTGCAGTACCAGAGAGAGAATATGTGCTACAGGACATCTGTAGAGGGAGAAAGGGAAGCTATTAATTGGGTTAGGCTTTCCACTTTTTGTCTATTGCTCTTCCACTTTCTCCTTTTCCTGTGGATTGGTGAACGTGAATTGATAAAGAGTTGTTTATTAGGGCTGGCGTTCTCTCCACTTGTGGAATTAGCATTGCAGTTATGGGAACCACTGTGCTTTGAGACCTGAGATCCCAGTTTGCGCCATTATTCTGGAAAAATACAACAATTTACTGAACAACAATAACATTTCTCTTTTGGCCACAGTTAAGAAAATAATCTTCCTGTAACCCTCTCCCTTGCTTACCCAGAGAAATACTGAACTACCTTTTTGGTTGGATGCAAAGCACATACATATGAAATATATCCACATAAGGCAACCATGTGACATGGGTTTCCACACTCTACCAGGAAATCATTTGCTCTAAATAATCTCTCCAGAGTCTTAATTTCCTCCCGTCTTTCCTGCTTGAATTTATTTGTGTTGTTCATTTTATCTAGCCCTCCTCTCTCAACAATTGAGGGTCTAATCCAGCTGACTTCCCTCACATCTGCAGCACGACCCGATTTTTACATAAACTCGATTCCCCTGCACGTTTTCCTTTTATATTCCCCGGACCAGGTGTTGTAGGCCATGCACATCCAATTTCATTCTCATCAACTCTAGTTTACTCCCAGCACACAGATCCTCACGTTTCTCACAGCAGCCTGTTTCCTTGGGTGTGTTTGCTGAGAATGTCTAAATTCTTCCATCCCAAGAAACCGCTCAACTGCTCTGCGTTCACCAGCCTTGGCAAGCCCCGTCAGGGCTAGCGAATCAGAAACTAGACACGCTGGACTTCAAGTTGCAAAAGACATACTGCTGTGCTTTTCCCGATCCTGTCTGCGTTGAATGTTTCTGGAAACAAAAGAATTTTTGTCTTGCAATTTGGCAACCAAGGAAGTGGGCATGTTGGTGCTCACCTGAAGTTCCTCTCTTTCTCTCCTGGGAGGATTAACATGCTCTGCCTACAAATTATCCAAGTTTCAAGTAAAAAATTACCTTCTATTCAAAGTCTTAATTTTTTTTTGTGTATGAACATTTCTATCAGATGTGAAGCCAATGACTTGGGTCTTCCTATTGTTAATCATTGTTTGTTATGTTGAAATGTTGTACCTCAGGCAAAAGCAATGATTCTACCTCTCAACTCACACACTGACCAACCTTTTAAAATTTGAAAATATTTGGATAAGAACTCTGTTGTAGGAGGTTCTGGAAACTCAGGCAGAAAGTGGAAGCTTTTTGTTTTGTTAGCATGTCCTATGGCTCCAAGAATAGATAACTCTCCCTTATGAGTGGCTTTTGTGTGATACTGCTTAGACTGTTCATATGAAAACTATGGGGAGTTGGAGAGATGACTCAGAGGTTAAAAGCACTGACAGTTCTTCCAGAGGTCCTGAGTTTAGTTCCCAGCAATCACATGGTGGCTAATAACCATCTGTAATGAGATCTGGCACCCTCTTAGCCGGGTGGTGGTGGTGCACACCTTTAATCCCAGGACTGGGAAGGCAGAGCCAGGTGGATTTCTGTGAGTTTGAGGCCAGCCTGGTCTACAGAGTGAGATCCAGGACAGGCACCAAAACGACACAGAGAAACCTGGTCTCGAAAAACCAAACCAACCAACCAACCAACCAACCAACCAACCAAACAAACAAACAAACAAACAAACAATGAAGCAGAAAGAGCTGTGTGTATATGCACACCTGTATGGTATCAAATCTCATTCTTGATTCCTAGCAAGAATTAGAAGGATTTCAGATGATATCACTAATGGGGACAATGTACTCAGGTGCCTGGCCATTTTGTACTGTTGAAGCCATGTCAGATGTACACTTATGACAAGCCAACTTGCCAAAGAAGCTCTGTTCCCTCAGTTCGACTTTGGGTTAAAGAATGAGTCAGCAAAAGAGGTGTGAAATGACAAGGTTACCCTTACAGCAATAGCATATGACTTTATGGCCCTGTTAACCAAGGGAAAATGTTAAACAAACCTCCCTACAGCTTATGCATCCTGGAGGAGAGGGCAGGGACCTGGAAAAGTAGTGAAGACGTCACAGTTCTGAGGAGCAATGGGAAGCCTGCAGGTCTGACAGTTCCTAAAATGGAACTTTGAATGTTCCTTCAGGTCATGTATTCTAGGCACGTGCATGGGGTAGTAAGTTAGCTACTTAACAACTTCTAAACATGTAAACTCAACATGGTAGGAGTTTATTTCTTGTTCCCAAGTGGTTGATCCTCACTGACAAGTTGTGCCACACTGAGCAGTGGCTTGGTGACCTAAGGACTTTCTAGGGATGGTGCCCAAGTAAGTATAAGAAGAAAAGCTCTACAGCCAATGTTCAATCTTAATTGTGCACAACAACAACAACAACAACAACAACAACAAACATTCTCAACCTAAAGTATCAACAATATGTTTACATGAGGACATTTTATAAGACATCTAGGAGTTCTTTTCTCACCAAGAGTTTGAATTCTTGCAGTATTGCTTATTGTAATCTATTCTTTAGTATAGACTCCACAGGTGAATACAAAGTGTATCCTCTGTTGTCTTCAAATCAGCTACCTCCAAAGTTGCATCAGGATTCAAAACAGCTCCTCATAACTTCACAACAACTTTTGTGAGTTTGATGTCAGTTTATAATTTATCTTCTTGCCTGAGGAATAGGAATGATTTAGGATTGACTGTTCCATAATTGATCTTAGTTTTAAAGCTCTGCTTTATTGCCATAAGAATAATTATATTTTTATAGCTTTTGTAGACTTTGGGACATTTAATTTTATAGACAAAAATGTTCATTGTTCATGGGTTAAGTTACTATGTATGTATATCAAAGTTTTTTTATTTTTTTTTTTAGAGAATCTTGACTGTAAAACTAGTTTCAGAGACAAATTATGCAAAAATAATTTCTGCTAAGGAAATTATTTTTTCCCAATATAGTAAAATAGGTTGTTTTATGATCTATAGTTTTAAATGTGTTTCCAAACAATTGTAGATAAGCTATGCACAAGATTTCCTGCCCACAGGAATGTGGGTCTTCATGAGTTGGTGTCATGGTCTGCTTTCACACTGCAGCTGCAAACTCAAGAATCAGTCTGATATTTTAAATCATCTAAATATTAGTTATACCAAAACCCCAATCAGCATTTTTACTTGACACAGGATAATTCTATTTTCCATTGTGTTTGACAATATTACAGATCAGGCCATTCTATTTAGTTAACTGTCGGTCCATTTGTGATTTGTAGCTTGTTAATTTCTGGGATTCAATACTACACAAAATCGTTTTGTCTGTCTGCCAAACTTTCACAACTGGAAAGACGATAATTTCAGTTTTCAAAATCTTTCAGATTACTGATTTTTGATTCATGTTTTATGAAGTGGATGTTAAGTCACTGTTTGAATGGCATTGGATCATGGAAAGACTTGTGTCTAACTGAGGCTACTCCTTTATAAAGCTGCAGCTAATCAAGTTTGTGTACCCCAGTGTATGATTCCACACCCATGTAATGGGCAGTACTAGTTAGTTTGTCTCAGTTGGATACATACATACATACATACATACATACATATATACAAGTATGTATATATTATATACACACTTAAGCTGAAGAGAGACATTTTGGCAGTAGGGGGAATTAAGGAAGAGAGTGGGGGTAGATATGACTAATATGCATTGTATGTATCTATTCAAGTTTTTAAAGAACAAAAGTTTTTAAAGAATAAAAGAATAGATTACACATCAGATGAGTAAGAGCTCATGAAAAGTAGCTTCTCCATTAAGTACATCCTGGCTGTCTAATGCCAAGGCTTGTTCTTGAGCTGACATCATAGAATGCTGACATTCATGGGTTATTAGTTTCCTTAAGTGGAGTCTCTACTATTAACCTTTCCCAAAAGCTGGCTGGGGAAATCAGTTGTTGAGAGGGACGGTGACAGATAAGTAAAGTGGCCACAGTGAAGCCTCCTTGAACTTGAGCATTAAGCAAATCATTGGATGTCACATTCGTGGATTTTATTACATGCACCACCCTTATTTTAGTTTCATTTATAAATTTTAATCTTCCATCTTTGTCTTTCAATACATAATGATATCTGTAAGTCCTTTAAGACAGGACTTTTGAAATGACTTGAAAACATGTCCATGAAGATGCTCCTATTTTCCAATCCAGGTATCCTGTGGCAAAGCCTTCCTGTGTAGATGAGTAGCTAGTCACCTCTCTATGAAACTATGCTGATATTAAACTCAATTTTATAAAATCCTTTCCTTCTCTCCCAGGAAGTTAAGTTTTTAAACACATTTCAAGATTACCTTAAACTTTTTGTATTATTTCTGTTTTTCTTAAATATTTCCCTATTTCTTGATTTTCTATTTTTGTGTTTATGCTATTTATTGATTCAATTGTTAAATTTAGTAATTTCTACTTTTAATGGTATTTATTATTCATTATTTAAACAAATGCTTTTTGAGGCCCTAGTCTTACTCTGTTCTAGGCACAGTGCTAGGTTTAGTGAGTGGTGGCGCTTAGGGAATAGAACAAGTTGTCCCCGTGTTTCAAATATGTAGATTTGCAATTGTCTATTGTGAGTTGTCTCAATATCTTCTGTTAGGGATTAAAATGTAAGTCTGTGCCCATTTTATCTGCTATTATGCCACTTCTACTGCTGCAAACATTTCCTTGCTATATCTCAGAGTCTATAAAGCACATGCAATCCCAGCTGATGTGAGACTTCAGGACATTTTCTCTGTTGTTATCAGAAGTCATTTCATCAGCCTTCTCTCCATCGGTCAGCTCATCAAATAGTATGATGATGTTTATGATGATGTTTTCTGTCACAGTTACTGAAGCCATAGAACAGAATTAATGTGAATTGTTTAGTAAGAGAACACAATTATCTTTCTAAAGTTCTTATCTATCTACCTATCTATCTATCTATCTATCTATCTATCTATCTATCTATCTATCTATCTATCTCTATCTATCTATCTATCTATCTATCTATCTATCTATCTATCTATCTATCTATCTATCTATCTATTTGTTTGTTTAGATCAAGTCTTGCAGATACTCATAATTAACTAGTCAAAGTGCTGAGTCTTGTGGGTTCAGTCCTAAATAGGCCATCCATGTTACTCCCTTCAAGGGTTAGGGAACATTTCTGTAGAATGATGTATTAATTTTCTATACCTGTGATAAAACACCATGGCCAAAGCAACTTATAAAAGAAGTGTTCACCTGGAATCCTGATTCCAGAGGGTTAGAGTCCATGGTGGTGGACACATGGCTATAGGATGCCTCACATAAGCAACAGCTGAGAGTTCACATCTCTAGACACAAGCAGGAGGCAGAGAAACACTGGGGAGGATGTTTAACAGGCTTTTAACATCCCCCTCCCCACCCCGTGACACCCCTTAACATGGTCACACCTTTAAATCCTTCCAAAATAGTTTTATTATCTGGGGACCACATATTCAAACCTGTAAGCCTATGGGACCATTCTCATTCAAACAACCATAAGTGGGTAGAAATTCTGTAAGAACTAAGAGGTAAGTAGGATTGTTGTATAATGCTATCCTTTGGATATGATGAAGCTGTTGAGTTTATGAAATCACAGTGGTTATATGAACAAGACTTTCGTAAGATTGGGTCTATCAACATTCCATCATAATGGAGGCCCCACTCCTCCTTTGTAGAGGGCAAAAGGCCTTGTGAACACAGATAAGTACTAGACAAGCCAGCAAAGTTAAACACATAGCTTGCCTCTTCAGTGGAATGAGGTGCTTACCCGCTCTTCCTGGAATGCTAGGAATGATGTAGTTTTACAACCTGGTGATCCTTTGCTGTCTGATGAGACAGGCTCCGCCCATATCTTCCATTATTTACTTATCTCAGACCCTTTCCTTCTATAAAACTCATCCTTATGAGGGACATCATTTGTACTTTACTATAGTCTAAGTGACTTTTGTGTTATCTTAGGGCTAGGCCATTCCTGACACCCATAGGCATTATGTTTAACTCAGTCATTCTCCCTAGGCCCTTATCTTGAGCATTGTTTCTAAGTTCACAAGAAACCATCTTACAGATGAAGCCACATGTACTCTGTAAAGAGCTTCAATATACACATGTCTTAAATTTCGAGTTAATTGTTACCTGAACAGGTTTGTCCAAAATTGTGCTGTGCTTAAATATGGCTAAAGTAAAATTTTCTGGGCCGGACTCTAGAAGTCCTGGTCCAGTTCTGGTTACAATAAAATCGAGCTGGACTGGGTTTTATTCTTACCTCACCCTGATCGTTTATCCCTGCCTGCTGTAAAGCCTGCAGGGGAATCATCACAGTCCTTGAGGAGCTGTTGGCAATTAATGGTTTCCAGAGAAGAGGAAGTCAGTTTTTTTAGTGGTGTAGCTGATGGCTAGTTGTTTATGCTCCAGGGAAGAACTTTCTACCCATATTCATGTCAGGAAACTTAGCTAAACATGCATACAAAAAAGACCTGGAAGTAGAAGAGGAACCTATAGAGAAGTGGTTCAGTGGAAGTGGGGGAGGGGACAAGGAAAAACAATAGGAAATGAATAGGATCAAAATATATTATATACACATCTGAAGTTTCAAAATAAATACCAAATTAAAAAGTTTGGAGGCATTGTTCCCTCCCTGTGTTTTGAATAATAATTATTGCTTTAAAAATTTAGTTTTTATTCATGAGTTGGTTTTTGTTGAATCTCTGTTATGCTTTCTGGTAATTATCATGACAGCATAAGAAAAGGTATTTAATACGCTCTGTTTCCAATACATGGTCAATAACGCGATTAATTACTTGCACTGATTGAGAAGACTGGTCATGTTAGCATTTTAGTGCAGGGAATTGAGCATTACACCAGGGAAAGGGGGAAAAAAAATCAGCCAGCATAAGCAAGGATGGGAAGGAAGCTGTTTTACAGGAGACAGAAGCATTTCCAACCACTTTTTGGTTATCTTTTTTGGTCATTCACTTGGCGCTCCTTTGAGACTTTCTGGAAGCATTTCGCTGAATTATTCATTAATTTAACGTCAGAGGTACAACTAGGTTTTGAGTTTTGTAGCCAGATCAGAGTACTATGCTGACAGTTTAGAAAAGAAATAGATTTGGAAGTGTCTTAGATGGGGGATAAATTACCATGAAATGTATTTAAGAAATGATTTAGTACAGCACGTAGCTGTCCTCTCCAGAATTCTCAGAGACAGCCTGTATTTGGAAGCACGGTAGGGGGTGGGGGAACTTGTCTAAGTCAGGGAAGTAGGGCTATATTCAGTTCATTAGATAAGAAATTTCTTGATAGAAAAGTGAGTGTAGGTAGCAGTTGGGGGATGGGAATTGAATGGCTATAGCAGAGGATTGGGGTGGAATTACTGGGCAGTCTGACTTAAGTGTCAAAGTCTCAGGGAGCTTGGCTAAGATGAACTCATCCACAGTAGACTGTGAAGGCACAGCTGAGGTAGTGGGCCACAGGAAGCAGCTGTTCTGTGTAAATACTGACTCACCCAGCCAAACTCCACGTAGTCCCAGAGCCAATGACTGAGCAGACAAACTAAGTGTCGAGTAGGGGACAATTGAAACCTGGTGTGCTGACAGGATCTGACCAAAAGGACATTTGAAAACAATACTGCTGCTTCACACTTGCCTTCCAATCCTGTATAAATCCCCCCTTGTCAAACATTAACTCAAATATATACACAGGTCTGAGCTCTGGGGAGTGTAGTTCAAAGATTACCCAAGTGGACACAGTAAGGTCCAACAAATCATTTCAGTTCTGAAAGATGTACTCAGGGAGGCTGTGCCCAAGGATCATGAGTTTGAGTCAGCCTGGGCTAAGCTACAGTGTGGTTCATGACTTTAAGGTTAACCTGAGCTGTCAAAAATAAATTTTAAAAGAAAGATAAGCCACTACCTGTCCTCAGAGAGGATGGAGTGTGATGGAAAGAATTTCAGAATCTTTTCTCACTATAATGGTCACAAGGCTATGACCACATACACTTATTTTTATAGTTGCAACTCATAACAAACCCCTAATTATCCTAGTGCTATCTTAAGAGTTACTAGATAAACATATGTCAAGTGAAAATTGAGTAATTTTTAAAAAAAGGTTTATTTTTAATTATGTGTATGTGTGTGTATTTCTGTGCCTGCCACATGTGTGGAGGCAGAAGAGGGTGTGAGATCTCCTGAGGTGGAGTGTCAGGTAGTTATGAGCCACCCATTCTGGTGCGGGGACTGGAATCAGGCCCTCTGGAACAGCACCAAGTTCTCTTAACCACTGAGCCATCTCCCCAGCCCCATATAGAATATGTAGAAGTTTAAATGTGGCTCTGTTTCTATGCTGGTAGCCACCTCAGCTCTTAGTGTCATTCTTACCCTGTAGTATCCTCTGTATTTGCATATGGTAGAAAAATCTGAAAACCACATTTTTAAGGGTCCCTTTACTCTGCCAATGGGAGGAGATGCATAAGAGCAAAAGGTGGGAACCAAGGAAAAATGTTGCTGAATGTTCCTTTACACTGTGTGAGGATGTGTCACTGTGATTGGTTTAATAAAGAGCTGAATGGCCAGTAACTAGGCAGGAAGAGGTTAGTTAGGCAGGACTTCTGGGCAGAGAGAAAAGATTAGGAGATGAATCTAGGCATGGGAGAGACTCCAGCCAGGGGACACGGAGAGGAAACAGGAGGTGCAAGATGGAAGAGAGGTAAAAGTCATTAGGCAAAATGTAGATTAATATAAATGGGCTAATTTAAGTTACAAGTGCAAGGGGGACAAGCCTAAGCTATAGGCCAAACTCTCATAATTAATAATAAGTCTCTGTGTTGAAATCTGTCTACTGAAAAACTGTTATTTTCTTCTCTCTTCAGCAGCTACAGGAGCAAATGAATGTGGGTGCCAGAGATGAAAGAAACTAGAAACAAAATGAGCTTTCAACTCTTTTTTTTTTTGCTCCTTTGAGATTTTTTCCTTAATTGAAAATATATTCTTCTCTCATACAATACATCCCAATCACAGTGTCCCTTCCCTGCACTCTTCCCAGTTCTCCCCACCTCCCTTCTCACCAAGATCCACTCCCCATCTGTTTCCTTTCAGAAAGGAACCAGCCCCCAAGAGACAACAGCCAAACATGACAAAACAAGATACAATAAGACAAAGCAAAAGCCTTCATATCAAGGCTGGACAAGGCAACCCACTAGGAGGAGAAGAGTCCCAAGAGCAGGCAAAAGAGTCAGAGACATGGTTAGGAGCCCCACAAAAGCACCGAGCTAACACCACAACATATACACAGAACTCTTGCTGAATCTGGTTTGCTATCAGGAGGTGTGTGGCCCCTCACTTTCCCCCTCAGTGGTACAGGTCTCATTGGTTCTGGATAACACCATGTTCTTTTCTGTTTCCTCAGCTCTGGGGATGGTAGTGGCTTCTTGTCATTTCTGACCATCTTTTCCCTTTTCTCCAAAAGTGTTCTTAATCTTTTCATAATCCAGTCTTTGTGTTAAATAACATTCAGTGAAATAATGAGTATCCATGTTATTTCTTTAGCTGGATCCATATTAACACAACCTTCTGCTAGCTTTGAAACATGGAACATCTGGATGAACTTACTTCAACTAGAAAATTGTGATCTCCTACTATGGTAAAGGTGCCCTGAACACTCTGAAATATTTTACATGTACAAATTATTATTAGATAGCATATGATTTTTCTATAGAGAGGATAGTAAAATCTTTAGTGTGCTTGTCTTATCTGGGTTTATATTCACTTTAGTTATTGACTAGCGAAAGAGGTTGGGTAAATTACATATTTCTTGGAGTTCAAGTTTCCTTATATGTAAATAGGGTTATAATAGTATTTATCTCATGAGATAGGAATATTAGGTGAAACGTGATGTATAAAGTAATAATGCTTAGTGTCTGACATATTGCAGTTATTATGTGCAAGTGGGAGAAGGTATGGGTGGTGAACCATGTGGAGAGTGGGACACAAGAACTATTAGTGAATATGAATGAATGATGTAAATTACACTAGCACAAAAATAACTACTTTTGTGATCTAATACATAAATTGAGGGAACATATTTGCATAGTCTTGAGAAAAGATAAAGGACAAATGATATCTCCAGATCCTAGATTATCAAAACCTTGACTTCTGTTTGTCTTAAAAATATTTATAATCTGTTCAACTTTAAGAATGTGTAAATTGAGGATTATGCTGGTTTAGTAAAGTGGTAGTCATAGTTTCTTCTCCAAGATCTATGATTTCACCAGCTTTGGGTAGTTGGTTAAGTTTCCAGTACCAGGTGCCATTTCCATCTTGTTGGTTGGATCTTATGTCCAATTAGGGAGCTGTTGGTTATCACTGAAGCTTGTGTGCTACAATTTCACCCTTAGGGTTATTGTGCCATGCCAATTGTTGACATGGTTCATAAGCATCATAGCTGTGTAAGACTATGGGTTGCTTCCCTCCTTCGGATGCTTGCATGGTGCCTTCTATAGCATGAAAACTAGTCCTTGGTCAGGAGATGTTCAGTTAGCTCTATCTCAGCGACCTCTAAGCCCTCTGTTTGAAGTGCATGGTGTCTTCAGAAAGAGGGAGTTACCTTCTATCTCTGAGAAGCAACCAAGGACAATAGCAATAGTCTACAATGTTTAGGAGTCTCTTTGACTCTTAAACTAAAAATCCAAAAGAGAGCTTCTCATTCACTGTCTTGGGGTTTTTGTTAGATAGTTTTTAAATCTCTAACTATATTCTAAATATTTGTTCTTATACCCACAGATAAATGTAGTCCTCACCCCTCATCAAGGAAACTTCTCTTTGCAACAGACAGAAACCATTACAGAAAATCACAACCAACCAAAATGCAGAGTTGTGGAACCCAGTCTTTATATATCTACAGGACAACTCTTGTACCCAAGACTCAGGGAACATTGCAGAAGACAGGATGAAAAGATTCTAAGATCTAGAGAATTAGGGAGTTTTCTGTGAGACCATGTCTCCTAGTAATGCCAGAAGCTACATCCACAAAGTGTCACCAGCATGACTGCCTAAACATAAACAAAGAGAACAATTATAGACATGCCAAAGTAGACAAAGGAAAGACCACAAGGTCTCAACTCTACATAGAGAACTGCAGACAATGAAGGACTACTGAGAGCGGGGGAAATAGTCTTTCTAGGAAGAGCACACCAATTGGTTATCCAGTAACAAATGGTCAGCCCTGAAAACACACATACAAGTAACGTTGTTCAGAGTTAGCAGGTTATATTAAGGAATATTTATGTATCCACATCTACATTTATGCATGTAACAGTGGAAACCAGGTGGAGGTGTTGATGCTTTTGTTTCATTGAGTGAGTTTGCATTCTTTGTCTTTCCTGTCTGGACCTACAGGCCATTGAGACTACCAGATGGAAAGTGCCTCAGTGTCTGGATCAACATAGGAGGAGAGTTTTTGGGAAATAACAACATAATGCACTAAACTTGCATTAGTGAGAGATATATTTATTTTGTGTTAATACACTGATATTGACATTCTCTTAATCATATATCCAAGTCCACATCGCTTGTCCATTCTTCCTTCCATTCATGACTCTTTTACACAAGTGGATCTTTGTATTTCCTTTATAAATATTCTTTGAGATTTTTATACACATATACAATGAAATATGATCATCTCCATTCCCCCCAACCATGTCTTCATTTTCTTCTTTTTCTTTTTAAATAACGCATTAAGCCCAATTAGTGATGCCTACATGTGCATGGCTGTGGGGCCTTCCACTGGAGCACGGGCAACCCACCCCCATCCCTGTGAATAGTTCTCCATCCAGGTGTGATACCTTGAGAGTTTCTCTGCCATCCAGGTTTGAATTATGGCTGGGCTTCATCTTGTAAAAGTGACTTCAGCTGCCGTGAGTTTGTGAGTGCAATGGCCGTTTCACACCCAGAAGACAGCATTTCACAACACTCCCACCCATCCTTTCACTCTCACATTCCAGCTGTCTCTTCTTCCCCAAGCCTTGGTGGGAGAAGGGTGGGAGGGACGTTCTTCCTGAAATAGATCAAATGTCTCATTGAGGGCTGATTACTCAATCTCTTATTCTCAGCCTATCTAGCTCTTATGAGCTTCTGAGTTAACTGTTGCCTAATGTGAAAAGAAGCTTCTCTGATCAAAGTTGAGACCAGGAGAGGTCTATGGGGATTAAAATAAACATTTAGAGCTGTTAGAAGAAAAATGACCACTTAGCAAAATAACAACAGTAGGTTCTACTCTAGGGCCTGTTAACTTCCCAGCCTGGGGCCTTTGAAGGATAACAGGACCAGGAATGAATTACCTCCTGTGGAGCGGTCCTTAGATTCAATCAGAAAGCTCTTGGTTACCTCACAACAGTCATGCCAGTATTGCAGCAGTGTGTGCTTCCTGCCTAGTAGGTCAGTCTTATGGCATGCAGGGTTGGTCTAGTACTGGGTAAAGAACATTCATGTCTTTTTTTCCTCTAGCAGTATGCATAGCACTTTTCTGGCATTATGAAAGCCAACCATAAAGGAGGAAGCTTCCCAGTCCTTTTGAGATTGGTTACTCTAGACCCTGCAGCCAAAGTGTGTAGCATCTTCAGCAATAGGCTATTAGTACGTTGTTATGGTGGGTAACTGCTTCTTTTTTTTTATGTTTTTAATCCATAGTTCTTAATGCACAATGCCATGTCCCTAGACAGCACTGAATTAAAGTTAATTAAAAGTAAGTGTGATTCTTGGACTAAGCTTGAAATGTGTTTATAAACTTTCAAGATAGCATATAGAAAAATACAACATTCTTATGGTATAGTGTAAACTGAGTAGAAGAAAATTTTTATTATAACTAGAAAAAATTAATTATAAATTAAGCAAATTTCTATTTCTAGAGGCACCTAAAAGTAGAAAATTGAGAAAGGTGACATTTTTGCTGGGGTAGACTAGGTCTCAAAATTGAGATCACCCCCCTCCTCTTTTCAACTCTCTCTTCCTGACCCATGTATTTAATGCATATCTCCAAAGTTATTATGCTCTTTTAAATATGAGAAGACCAGAGAGCTATCTTCAATTAACCCTCATGCACTTGACAGCTCTTTTCCTGATGGGCTATTCCTACACTTGATAGGTAAACTGTAGTGGTAAATATTTCAGGCCTGGGGAAGTAGCTGCCATGCCTGGCCTAAGGTGGAGAGATCTTCTACTTGTCGGGCCTGCTAGCATCTGTCTTATCACTGCAGGTGACATCTTCCATATGAATATGCAAAGATTGCGCTCCCGGACTAAAAGAGTCTGTCTATCAAGATTATGCCTCAGATTTTAGAATAGAGCTTCCTACAGAATTAATCCCAATATAAAACTGACCCTCAACAACAGCAGAGACTGTCATTCTGGTCTGCATTAAAAAATAATACCTCATAGCTTTTAGTCCTCATATTTGATATTTGCTTAGAACATTTAATTTTCTGTCTGCAAAAATTCTAAACAGCACAACAAGAGCAGTCAAAAGCACTTGCTGCTCTTGCAGAGGACGTAGAGTTCGTACCCAGCACCTACATGGCTGCTCACAACCATTTGTAACTTTTGTTCCAGGGGACCTAGTACCTCTTCTGACCTCCCTGGGTTCTTGCATGTGTACAGTACACATGCACGCAGGTGTACACATATAAAACAAAGTAAGTAAATATTAAAAAGTTCTAAGTAGCCTCTCAGTTGGACCAATGACATAGAGTGTTGCTAGTATAGATTGGGGCGGGGTCATGGAACCCTACCTCTACCTGAGGAACTTTGACAGTGGATAGATGTTGGGGTAAGGAGAAGCAGTTTGCTTTAAGGAAGTGGCCCCTGTTTGGTTGTGCATGTTCCAGGTGATAGCCCTCCTCCTATGCATATAAGAATAGCACAGATAGGAAGGGACCACGGTGGAGGCAGGCCTGGGAAGAATTGGAAGGTGAATTGATATAATCAAAACAATTGTATACATGTTTGAAATTGTCAAAGAAGGAATTTAGAAAAGAAAAACAAGTACTGCTAGGAAGTTTCCACTTTCACTTATGTGTAGTCATTGTACAAAATGATATGTTTTATTGTGGCATTTTCATACTTCATGGTCATCGTCACCCCTGTGGCCTCTCGCCTCCATCTGGTTGGTTTACTCTTCTCAAATAGTTCTCATTCTACTTTTATATCTTTTTAATTACTATTTATTCATTTTTTTTAGATCTAGAGTCAGGATGAGAAAAGTATGCAATATTTATATTCTAAATCTGGCTTATTTTACTTAACATGACGATCTCTAGTGCTACAGGCCACAGATATATGAAGCAGGAATTCAGTTGACTATAGCAAAAGCTAACCCCTGGAAGAAGCCAAGGGCTTTTCCAGAGGATAAAGTCAAGTCTTAAGGAGTGTTGGTGATATTGGCTTTTGAATATTAGCCGTTTCCTGCTATGAATTTCTCGTGTGATATTGTAGCTTTTCCATTTCTAAAACAGTGTGTTTGATCTATTGGGCACTATTTCCCCTAAACAGTTGAAGGATTTGGATACTTCTCCCAGCTGTGACACAGACAGGGCTTTCTTTTTCCAGGCTTTTGTTTCCCCTTATCAGCATTAGACTCAGATATCCGCCTTCTGTAATTATTTCCATTAGCAAGTATCTGGCTAGGGCCATCTCCAGACAAAAGTATTTTATCTGACATACCTCAGATATACCTTTTTCTTTTCCTTTTCTTTTTGGTTTTTCAAGAGAGGGTTTCTCTGTGTACTTTTGGTTCTTGTCCTGGATCTTGCCCTGTAGACCAGGCTGGCCTCGAACTCACAGAGCTCTGCCTGATTCTGACTCCTGAGTGCTGGGATTAAAGGTGTGTGCCACCACTGCCAGGCCCTCCCAAACTTTCTAAGGACAGACTGCAGATAAGATAAGCATCCAGACCACCTGCTAGTCTCCCGAATTAAGGTAAATATCCATACAGAGACAACCCCAAGGCCAGGAGGATGTTAGGTACATAGCTTTGTTTCTTGCACAAATTAAGTTTAACCCTTTCTTCCATAGCCCAAATGGTATCTCTAGACTTCCCCTTTAACAATTAACTCAGAACAAAGGACCTTCACATACTAGGTGCATCAAGCTATGACACAGGCTTCCTAGCTACTGAGCAGACTTGCCCCACCTGATGAGAAAGCGGAGGAGCCAGAGAATTGTGGATTGTATGTGTATTTAAACTGGATTGGGGAGAGAGGAGGGGAATGAAGATGGAAAGAACTTAGATAGAACAATGAGAGGACAGGAGAGGAAGGGACAGGGAGGAGCTAAGTATGAGAACAGAACTGAAGCTGTGTAGAGAGGTTTGAACTTAGAAGAATAAAGTGAATGGACTAAAGAGCTCAGTGTACTTGGATTAATTCGAGTATCCCTCAGATTAATTCTTGCCACTGGTAGCATCTCTTCTGGAATGCTGGGAAGAGGCTATTTAGGGGCTGGACCCCAATAGTCTTTGTTACTCTAGTTCTATCCATTTTTGTGCAAATGGTATAATCTTTCCTTCATTATGGAAATTGAATATTATTCCATTGTGTCTATGTGCAACTTTCTCCTCCCTATTCACCTGTTGATGCACAGCTAGGATGATTGCATATCTTTTAATTTTTATTTCATTTGTTTTTATTTTATATGTATTGGTGTTTTGCCTACATGTATATCTGTGCATCATGTGCATGTAGTGCCCATGAAGGCCATATGAAGGCACTGGATACCCCTGGAATTCAAGTTACAAACAGATGTACACTCCCATATGGGTGCTGGGAATCAAACCCAGATTGGCTGCAAGGGCAGCAGTGTTCTTAACTACTGAGCCATCTCTTTAACTCACAAAATTCAGATCCTTTAAAAACAACAACAACAAAAACAGGTTCTCACTGTGTAGCCCTGGCTGTCCTGGAACTTGCTCTGTAGCCCAGGCTGGCCTTGAACTCATAGGTATCTGCTTACCTCTGCTTCCCAAGAGCTGGGACTAAAGTCATGTGCCACCATGTCCAGCTCCATATCTTGTCTCTTATAAATATTGCCACAATAAAATGAATGTGCAAGTATCTTTATGCCATTCTGACTTAAATTCCTTTGAGTATATTCTTAGGAGAGCAATAGCTGGATTATATGCCCATTCTCAGCTGTTCTTTTGAGGCCAATGCTGATTTCCACAGTGGCTTCACTAATTCATATCCCCCCAGCATATTCATAAGCATTTGCTATTTGTTTTATAATTATAGGCATTATGACTAGGGAGAGATGGAAAACTATAAAGTTTTGATTCACATTTCTTTTATGGATAAGAGTGCTGAACAATTGTTTCATTCACTTATAGAATGTTTATATTTCTTCTGAGAATTATCTCTTAAATTCTTTTGTTCATTCATTTACTGGATTAGTTGTAAGGCTTCTTTGTGCTTATTTTTTGAGTTATTTATATGTTTTTTTCACTGTCTGAGAACTAGCTGTGGTGATATTTTATTTGTGCTGAAATGTGGTGATATTTTATTTGTATGTTAATAAATAAAGTTTGCCTGGAGATCAGAGGTAACAGCAAGGCATTAACACAAAAGTCAGGCAGTGGTAGCACACACCATTAATCCGATCACTTGGCAGGCAGGGTCTCTGTGTGTTCAAGGACACACTAGGGAACAGCCAAGAGTGGTGACACATGCCTTTAATCCCAGTACCAACCATAGAGACCTGGAGGTCTGTACAGACAGGCAGTAACAAGGAAGTGAGGTAGCTGGGCTAAGAGCCAATGAACAAGGGCAGAACAGCAAGGCAACTAAAGCCTGGGTAGACAGGAAGTAGCTCTCTTGGGAAGCTAGGGTGGCATGGTGAGTTAAGGCTAGCTGGTGGCTCTCACTATTTCCCTGATCTCTAAGGCTTTCATCCCTATATTTGGCTCTGTTTCTTATTTAATAAGACCACTTAGAAATTTGTCTACAACTAGCTGTCCAAAATTTTCTCTCATTTTGTACAGTGTCTTTACTTTGAAGGAAACCTCTTATTGTACAGAAGTTTTTATTTTATGCAATCCAATTAAAGTTTGTCCTTTATTTTTGTGTATACAAGGGGTTTGCCTACATGTATGCCTGTGCATCACATGTGTGTAAGTACCTGATTTCCTGATACTGGAGTTACAGACAGTTGTGAGGCACCATATGGGCACTGGGAATTGAACCTGGGTCCTCTGGAAGATCAGGAAGTGCTCCATCTCTCTAGTTCACAATCCCAGTTTTAAATTCTTACTATTATTTATTGGGCTACTGGAACCCTTTTCATAAATTTCGTACCTATGCTTATATCTTGAAGTAGAAAACATAAAATAAATATCTGTGACTCAATACAGTATTTTAACAAGTGATTAACATGTATGTAGCACTAATGAAATTTAGCTTCCAGATGATCTCAGAACTTTTACTGGTCCAGCCAAATTCTACAGAATCAAATGTTTGAAATTTTTGATAGTCAATCTTGTATTTCTCTGAAAACTATGTTTTTATTTGTGCATTTTTGCCCTTCTAACAGTATAGCTACAGTGAAGGAAATGTCAAGTCATCTCCACTAGAGGTATAGCCAAATGTGTCAGTCAAAAAAACAAAGGCTGGCGTGTGTGTGTGTGTGTGTGTGTGTGTGTGTGTGTGTGTGTGTGTGATGCTGAGCAATTGCATTAGACCAGGAGGGCAGAATCTGAGATAAAAGCTTCACAATAATTAACCTTCTTGAAGCATGGTGGCATGCATATCTTTGTCTTTCCAGTGTCAACCAAGTCTTCTGCAACTCTCATCCCAGGTGCTTAGAAGCAAACCTAGAAAAGCATAATAGTTTGCTACAAATGGCTGTTAGCTAAGTAGCTCGTGTTCAAGAATCTTGAATTTAAGTTATTACAGCTTTATTCTTGGCATATAGTTTTTCATTTATTCATTCTTTTGTTATTCTCGTAACTTTGACAAAATATATGGAGGATGTATTCTGTCTGGGAGATATGTGAAACAGTGGACACTGCCAGGTGAGTGAGTAATTGTTGGTGCTCAGTCAGTATCTAAACAGAGGGACAAGCTTCACACCACACGATAAAAAGTGTGTAAAGGCATGCAAATGCATACAGGAGGGAGCCTGGCTGTGGGGTCACTGAGATGGAATAGTCACATATGTTTTCTTTTATGAAGGATGTTTGGAATGAAACTGGAATGGTGAGTAAGTCTACAAAATGGACAGGCAATAGAGCACAGGGTGCATGTCTTATTAAAAAGACCCAGGTAAAAGAACTGAGGATGGCCCATGGAAGGAGGAGGCTATCATATGGAGAATAGTGGGGACAGAGCCACAGCAGGACCTGCCTTGGAGTTACGGAGGGAAACAGATTGTCAAGTGTCTTTGTGTCATGATAAAAGGACTGAACTTTGGTCTAGAAATCAAAGTTGAAATAATTTAAAAATGCATGCAAGTGACACAAAATTTACAAATTACCTAGCCCGGTAAGACTTTATTCAATCTTCAGAATGTAGAAAGTTACTTCTAAGGTTCCTGTCAACATTTGACACATTTGTGTACCTTACAACATGTGGCAAAAGGTAAGCTGTTACTATCTACTAGCAGCTCAGGCCGACTACATACTTACTTCTTTAAATACTTTATAGTGAGTAATTAAAAACATCTGGATTTGGTTCAGTTTTAAAAAAAATAGAATAATGAAAGTAATATGTGTCACAGTACTTTGCATTTTTTGGTTTCAATTTTTCAGCCGTATGTTGAAATTTGATTATCTTCCTTTTTCATAGTCTGTTGAAGTTTTCCCAGAGATTTCAAGATAACAGAGATAACAATTGCTTGTTTTTCTGCTTTCCTGCATTCAAAAGCAGATACCCACTATGCATGCTTTGAAATTTTTCATAAGGTCTTGAAACAGGAGCTGTTTAATAGAGGTTATAAATTTGCATATAACAGTGTAAAACAAACTTTTGACAGAGAGAAATGGACTGCACATGAAAAGCTGGTAAAGGACTGGCTTCATGGCTTCATCTGCTGACCTCACTGAAGAAGAATATTCTCCAAGCCATGAATAATCATGCAGATCATTTATCTCAGTGATGCTATCAGGGAAACAAAAGGAAGCAACAAAGCCTTTTGACATCTGACGGGAGTTACTATCACTATCTGGCATGGATCACCAGGGCAGATGCATATGTCCAGCACACGTCTAAACTTCATCAAAACACAGCAGAATACAGACTTGCTGGCCTTATTAAGAGCTAAATTTTTTGAAGGTTAACAAGCCAGTGATGCTTTATTTTTAAAATATTAACTATAAAGGTATGTGGGTTTTATTCCTAATTTGAATGTTACCTATAGGCAGCATAGTGTTACACTATTTAATGAATTTAGAGCAAAAACTGGAAATTTTCCTTCACCATGTACAGGAGTTCTGGGAAGGTAAAGTCAGATAATGTCAAGTTCAAAGGCTTAATTTGAATGCATTCATTAATTTAAACATAAAACTTTCATGAATATCTGTTAAGTGGTACTGGATATTATTTAGGCTACAAAAATAAAAATGATAGACATAGAGACCAATGGGACAGAATAGAGATTCCAGAAGTAAACTCCTACATCAGCAGCCACTTGATCTTTGGCAAAGGTGTTAAGAATATGCGTTAGGAAAAGAGAGTCTTTCAATAGATGTTGCTGGGAAGTTTGGATATCTATATACAGATAATTGGAACCAGACCCTTATCTTTCTCTGTATATAACAATTAACTCAAAATTGATTGGAGACCTACAGGCAAATTTTGAAACTATGAAATTACAATAAGGAAACATAGAGAAAAGACTCCAGGATGTTAGCTAGGAAACACAATTAAAAACTAACAAATGGGACTTCATGGAATTAAATAGTTTCTGCACAAAAAGGGAATAATAACAGAGGGAGGAGATAACACATGGGTTAGAAGAATGCACTTTCCAAGGAAATATCTGGCAGGGGCTGGTATTGGGACTATACATAGAACTCAAACATTTCAAGAGGAAAACATGAAACAATTCAATTAAAATTGGGCACCAGACCCAAATAGAAAAATTTCAAAGGAAGATTATCTATGTGGACAACAAGTTCTCAGGACCACTCTTCATTGGGGAAACTAACATCAAAATCACCTACAATGAGCCATAACTCGACTAGTAAAAACAGCTGCTATCTAAAAGATTAAAGTTAAGAGCATTGGTGAGTATGTGGATGATGTGGAGGATAGAGACTCTTGTGTACATTTGGTGGGAATGTAAATTAGTATAGCTGTAATGCTAAACAGTGTGGCAGTTGCTCAAAAAATTAAAATAGGGGTGCCAATGGCCTAGTAATCCTTCTTCTATATGTATCCAAAAGAAAAGAAATCAGTGTTTTGAAGAATCATCTTCATGTCAAGTTTAATGCAGTATAATTCACAACAGCTAAGAGTGAAAAGAACCTAAGCATCCATTAATTGACACTTGGGGGAAAAAGTACTACCTATATACAAGAGAATGGTGTCCACCAAGGATGCGAGCTTGTCACTGTGACGCAATGGCTAGAAGCAGAGGCCACTGTGCTAATATAAGCTAGACACAAGTACCACATGATATCACTCAAATGTGGAGTCTAAATATGTTGATCTCATAGCAGTTGAGAATGAAATGTGGGTTATCATATCCTGGGGAGAATGTGTAGGCAGAGCAATGGGGAAGGGTTAGTTGGTGAATAACAAGTTATAGTTAGAAGTGAATAATATTCTGGTGTGTTGGGCATAGCAAATTAAATATAGATAATTACAACGTACTATTTCCCCCCCCCCCCAAAGCTAAAAGAAAGGATTTTGCAGATTTGACTATACCGAGGCAGTAGATGTTTGAGGAGATATACAACTTTATATAGATTTTAATATTGCTAAATATGTATATGAAAAAATATCATCTTGTAAACAGTGATAGATACATTTTAGGTATTACTTAAAGAAATAATGAAAAAAGAAGTAAATATTAATTTAAAACACAGAATGATTTTTGATTTTGGAGCTGGTGGTTGGTTTTGAGTTTTGCAGGTGTTGATAGGAAAAGGGTTCTGTGTAAAGAATATAGCAAGAATGAAGTAAAGTTCATTTCTTGCCAGGCAGTAGTAGAAATATGAAGTTTATTGGATAATGGCTGACATAAACTCAAATCCTTCTTTTTGTCAGTAGGATAGAAATCATGATCAATATTAGACAAACTTCTCCCCATAAAATACCAGAACACAACTTTTCCCACCTTCCCCATGGAAGCTATGTCACTTGCTGTTCTATTATTTTCTGGTTACACTTCCTGATTCTTCCTGTAGGAAGCTGACATACTCTTGGTTAAAGATAACTAACCTGAAAATAGGACTTTTAAACTCATGCTGTTGGGAGATGTGTGCTGGCAGGTCAAGGGTTACAGAAGAAACCTTTGCAGAATTTTGTTTGTGACTCAGAATTTAAGTTTAGCTTTATGAAGATGAATAAAAACCATTGCAAAATAAGATAAGAAAATTGTTTGATTTAGAATAGGTGAAGAAGAAAGAACCTGGCTTTAAAAAAATAGAATCTCACCTAGACAGAGGGCAACTGAAGCAGTTTTTCTAATTTATATGAAAATGTGAGGTGTCTTAGTGGCCTTATGGGTTAGCATTCAAATCACTTTTACACAGTGATAACCCATTCATTTAAATTATGTTCAGAAAGGCAGCCTGATGATAAGAAGTGCTTTGGGATCTGCATAAAGTTCTAGAAAAACTTCAAAATGTCACTTTTGTGCCTGTGGATGAGTTGATGTGGTGTCTGAAATTCAGGGAGGAAGCAGGCACACGCCTATTTTCCTGACTTTTGGACTGTTGACTCAGTGTCTGAGCTATGAACTGGGTATGTCATAGACGGTGGTAGTCTTTTAAGGCATTTTTATGCAGAACAGTGACCTGTCAAGTGGTTCTCTGTAACCTAGCCCAGTACCTAGCCATGCCTACCTATCATGGCTGATCTGAGATCTGACCATAAGCTGGGAAAGTTCTTCATTTCGCCTCCTGGTGTGCAGTTATAGCTGGAGGAACATATTGTGTTGGGCAGTTTATGGGACAATGGAAAAGCCTGGCTGAACACCTTTGTTTATATGAATGAACAATTGTGCTTATGTGGCCAACTGAAGCACAGCTCTCATGTCCTCATTCCTAAGGATTATTTTGTTTAACACAATGATCTCTAGTTATATTCATTTTCCTATAAATGCCATGATTTCACTTTTTTCTTTAAGGCTGAATGACATTCCATTGAGTATATGTACCACATTGTCTTTATCCATTTGTCTGTCAATGAACATTGAAGTTCTATTTCCTAGCTGTTAGGAACAATGCAGCTAGACACATAGATGTATAAAAATGTCTGTGCTATGTTGACTTTGATGTCTATGGGTATGTGCTTGAGTTTCATAGCTGGGAAATATGGTAATTCTATTTTTTACTTTTTAAAGGAAACTGTACACTGATTTCCATAGTTTATTTTTCCTCTGGTAGTAAATAAAGACTCCTCTTTCCCTATGCCTTTGCCCACGTTTATTGTCTTATAATTCCTTGATAGCCATTCTGTCTGTGTAGATAGACTGTTAAAGCAAGCTTCATTTGCATTTCTCTAATGACAAAAGATCAACAAATGAATTTTTAGGAGACAAAATTCATCTATGAAACAGACCCTTATATCAAAATGAGACAAAATGATCGCTATTTATTTCATATGGAATTATTCACAGTTTATTTAAAATACCTCATCTTCATGTGTGGTGTATATAAGGCAGCTTGTTATGAGTGTCTGCTCTTAATTACTAATGGACTTTATCCTTTGTTTAGTAGAAACATATTTTTAAAACATTTTGCAATGTACAGCAACCAAGGCCACACATTTTATATTTGTGATCTATTACACTGTGATCAACGTGAGCCCATGAGATAGTCTCTCCATCCTTATGATGTATAATGTGCTTTTTAACTTTCCTATTCTAATCTCATCTGTCTTGTCAAAAGCATGGTTTGGGCAGATCTTCACCTACATATAGCCTTTCTTCTTCACAGTATCCCTTTGTATCAACTGCCAACACCTGGAGGCACCCCCTTTTTCTGTGGCAATCCACTGGGCATGCTAGCCAGGGAATCAGGTAGATGGTCTTCACTCTCCTTTCCATCATTGTCCTCCATTTCCAATTCCCCAAGCTTATCTTCAGCTTAGTAACAAGCCACCTGCTGTGGTCTCTTAGTCTTCTCTTTTCCCTGGAGATCACACAAATCTAGACTTCTTTCCTCCTGTGGGCCCTCTCAGCCTCCCCACCCCACCCCATCCCATCTAAATTCCTTCCTGTCAGCTCAAAATCCCTAGAAACACTTTCTACCAGAGTCCCCCATAACTACACCTGGCAGGGACTCCAAAGCACTCCTTACCAGGAAACCAACAGCCACTACATTCTTAAGATTCAGAGAGACCAATAGAAACCAAGGAATGGAAAACCCAGCAAACAAAGACAGACCAGACATTAACACCTAGAATTACAACCATCCCAAACTCAGGCGCATGCATAGACACCAGTATAAAGACACAATCAATAACAGCCAGGACAATATGCCTCCAGTAGAGCTCAGCAACCCTGCCATAGTAGGCCTGAGGAATGCAATATAGCTGAAGCACAATGTAAGGACTTCAAAATAGCTATTACGAGTTTGTTCTAGGACCTTAAAGAAGTTATGAGTAAATACATTTGTTGTGGATATCGCTCTGTATAAATAAAATGTTGACTGGCCAGTAGCCAGGTAGGAAATATAGGCAGGACAAGCAGAGAAGAGAATTCTGGGAACATGAAGAGAAGCTCTCCAGCTACAAATGGCGCCCAATGGGTTGGCGGGTGTTTCCACCTAAAATCTGAGAAAAAAGTGTGGGCTGAAGACAGATACCCCAACTTCACCAAAGAACTTTGGGTGACTGTCTAGGCTGCCAGCTGTCTCTGTCTACTCTCGCAAGACTCCTGAAAGTTGCTTGTGTCCTTCTCCCATTTCTCAGGTAATATTATATCCTTCTGGGGTCTTTGATGTAGTTGAAGACTAGATAGTTATAATTTTCTTTAGTTATGATAAAAGGTAAGTTAGATATGAAACCTTAGATCCATAAATATAAGATAGATAGGATATCTTTTTTAACATTGTAACTGTAATTCTTGCTTGATAATTGTTTCGTTATATGTAATTTTACTATGCGAAAGTTAAAACCTTCCTTTTTGAAAAAAAAAGAAAAGGGGAAGTGTTGTGGATATCGCTCTGTATAAATAAAATGCTGATTGGCCAGTAGCCAGGCAGAAGTATAGGTGAGACAAGCAGAGAAGAGAATTCTGGGAACAGGAAGGCTGAGTCAGGGAGACACTGCCAGTCGCTGCCATGATTACCAACATGTAAGATACTGGTAAGCTACGAGCCATGTGGCAAGGTATAGATTTATAGAAATGGGTTAATTTAAGATAGAAGAACTAGATAACAAGAAGCCTGCCACGGCCATAAAGTTTGTAAGCAATATAAGTCTCTGTGTGTTTACTTGGTTGGGTTTGAGCGGCTGCAGGACTGGCGGGTGAGAGAGATTTGTTCTGACTGTTGGCCAGGCAGGAAAACTCTAGCTACATATATTAATGAAATATGTGAAAACACGAACAAACAGTGGAATGAAATAAAATAAACAGTTCAAGGCATGAGGTGGAAATGGAATCACTAAAGAAAACCTAAACTGAGGAAAAAATTTAGGAACTCAAAAAGGAACCTCAGAGGCAAGCCTTGAGAACAGAGCAGAAGAGATGGAAGAGAGAATCATCTCAGGCACTAAAGACAAGATAAGAAATGGATACCTCAGTCAAAAAATTTTTTAAATTTAAAAACATCCAGCCATAAAACATCTAGGAACTATGGGATACTATGAAAAAACCAAATCTATGAATAATAGTAATAGAGGAGGGAGAAGAAACCCAGGTCAAAGGCACAGAAAATATTTTCAATGAAATCATAGAAGAAAATTTCCCTAATGATTAACAAATGAAGAATCAGTTTTCTCCAATGGCATTTCAATTTGTATATAACCCACTCTTAAGGCCAGGCCACATGCCCAACGGTAGATGGCAACACAAAATGAACTCTGGCATTTTTGGAGGGACTTTGTCTCACAATGCTTTATTGGGGCTTTTCTTTTCTTCTTCTTTTTCTTTTTTAACTTTACAGGTCCTTTGTGTATATATTATGGTCTCCAGTTTTGTATTTTTATAGATTTTTGTGTGTAGGGAGGGACAGAAATAGATATAATGATTTAAAAAGCAGAACCATTACTAATTTCTCTGAGTTACTTGTAAATTTTTTTTTTAATGGAAAGATTTGGTAGTTCTTGGAATGGAGAAAATTTCCCAGTGTAAGTTACAATATTTTGGTATAATTCAGTATTATGAATAAGATGATTTAAGCATATATTCAACCTGTGATAATGAAGTTGAACTTCATTTTGCAATGAAGATGAGTCATCAAAATATTTATACTTCAAGAACTATAGTTCAGAGATTTTTCTACTTTAACAAAAGTGAGGTCAGTTAGATGTTAAACTAGCATTGTATTGATTAAAATACTAGCTGAAGAATACAAATCTTAAAAAAACTTCAGGTAACATATAACTCTTCTTAATTATAAGATACCCAAATATGTATCTTATCCATTTGCTGTGGGATGTTCTGTATGGCAAATGTGTTGCTAATAAAACACTGATTGGCCAGTGGCTAGGCAGGAAGTATAGGTGGGGCTAACAGAGAGAATAAAAAGAACAGGAAGGCAGAGGGAGTCTCTGCCAGCCACCGCCAGGACAAGCAGCATGTAAAGATGCCGGTAAGCCACGAGCCATGTGGCAAGGTATAGATTTATGGAAATGGATTAATTTAAGCTATAAGGACAGTTAGCAAGAAGCCCGCCACGGCCATACAGTTTGTAAGCAATATAAGCCTCTGTGTTTACTTGGTTGGGTCTGAGCGTCTGTGGGACTGGCAGGTGAAAGAGATTTATCCTGACTGTGGGCCAGGCAGGAAAACTCTAGCTACATCCATTGTCTTCATATTTGTAACATTCCTAGAAAATAGAGTTGAAATAATGAAAAAAATGTGAGTCATAGACGTTTAAGCAGAGCAGCTATTGTCCAGTGCTTTTTGAATATGGGCTGCCTGCTATGATGCTTCATTTCTGTATGGGAAGGAGCTGATTGGTATTTTTTATGGAGGGAAAATTTTCCGGGACAAGTCAACAGACTCTGTGGAAACCCGTGATCATGAGAAAGCATTAACTCAGAGTCTGTTCTACTCTTACTGGAAAACGATCCTGGAATACTTTATGAAGAAATGCTAAAATCAGCAAATTTATTGTTTTCTTTCCACTCAAGTGCAATGTCTGGTTTAACAGAAACATGTTTGTACTTCCTCTACATAAACTTTAATCATCTTTTCTATTATTAATGGAAGTGGGTGAATGGATTAACTCAGGAAAGGGTTTTTGTGGCATTTAAGCTTTTTTTTTTATCAGATATTTATATTTCCTTTGATGGTGGATTTCACAAATTTTTCTCTTGAGTAGCCAAACTTCAAGGGTGTAACACTGTGCCATCTATTCTTAGCTTACCACTTCATAAGTGAGTGTGTCTTTGGAAGTTGCCAGAAGCTGTTTTTCTTTTAGGCAGCACAATGAGCTTGATTGGAATCCTGATTCTCTAGTAATTGATTCTGTGGAGGAACAGTATTGGGACCACATCCTCACTTCCAGCTATGGTATTAAGCAGACAATAAAATTTGTGATTTTGCCAAACTATTCGGTAAAAATATCACTGTGACTTGGGTCCACCTTTTTAACAGGGACTCAGGGAGAAAAAGCTGCTCGTTTGCAGATAAGCATCGGTAATGGCGCGTCTGGCTGTGATACCAACACAAAGTACTGACTGTGGCAGTCACTGCAGAGGACTCTGTGCTGAGTGACACAGAACAGAGAGGTCATTGCTAATGTGAGTGCTGGGTGTCTTCAGCAGCAGCCCGCAGACCTCATTAGGAACAAGTACAAACAGGGAAGGTCTCCACTTTATGATTCCCCAAACAGGAAGAAGCCAGCATGACCAACAGCGCCGTGCAGTTTATTATCACCCGAGCACAGCAGCATCTGCTAAGGGAGGCACAACTGGGCTTGAAAAATGAACAGATACTTACCATTCGGCAGTTTGAAAGCGGCCACTTCACTTTTCACAAATGTTCTCACCGAGTTGATGCAGTGCTTGTCATTAGCCCAGCACACCGAGGATGAGAGAGAAAAGCAGTTACATTAGAAAGAGCAACGCTTTCGAAAAAGAGCAAAACTCTTTCAATTTTTCTCCCTTAGGTCTTAAGACAACACCGTGCAGACTGAATCGACCTATCTGTACTCATACCAGCTTCCAGAATATTTCTCAGGAAAGGAAAAATAAAATGACACAAGCCAGTCTGCTCACAGGATATTTAGGAAGGAAATGGAGAGGAAGTTCTCAGACTAAATTAACTTCCTATCCTCAGCAGGATCTTGTTGAGATCCTTTGCTCCTCTGTCATGTATTCATTGCCCTATACTTCACCCACAGCACTTCCCCCTTCCACCATACCTCCCCAACCCATTTATCTCCTTCTTAGCTTCAGTGCCTGGGCCCGTTTCTCTTCAGCCACTTTCCTGAAGGTGTTGTTGTCTGTGGCTGCCTCTCAGTTGCTTGCTGAGGCGCTTCTTCCTTGTGCCTTTGTGTCTTAACTGCTTTAAGACCTCTGTTTCCTGGGACTCTGGCTCTTTCTTCTACAGCTTCTAATTTCTCTCCAGTCTCCATGCTAAGCTCTTTCTTTGGAAGGCAAAGGAAATGATCTGGAATGAATTCTTTTAATATTGGGCTTGAGAATTAGCATGCCTATCGATTTCATTACGAAAATACTGTGATATGCCATGGTGTATAGAAGACTAAAGATTGACAGTTGACACCCCACACTCTACTGTGTGGGGAAGCTTGGTCAGTCTAGCTGCCTACTCTCACCAATAACTATTTTCATAGAGCATAATGTATCTGCCCATAGTTGTTAACTGAAGAATGAATGAGTAAAACATAACTTTAGTGGATAAAACCTAAACCTTAAAATTTTACTCAGAGTTAATCATGGTATTCCATACTTATTTTCAAATCTGATGAAACACTTTTCAAATCTGATGAAATGCAGATTTTTCTTATATTTAACTTTGGAAACATAGCAGTCAAAAACTAATATTCATGCTGAAATTTTATCTTGGTTCCTATTTAATGTCTAAACTTTTAAAAAGAGTCTCCACACTCTAAATGTATTTATGTCCTAATGTCTATTTAGTAGCTGAAGTGTGACAAAAATTGGTATTGGTCTGGACCTGGAAGATTTTTCTGGTCCTGCCCAGTCTGCAGGTCCAGCAGCCACTTATAAAATAATCACTCAGAGGCTTAATGTTATGTATAACTGCTCGACCATTAGCTCAGGCTTATTACTGACGAGCTCTTACACTTAAATTGACCCATAATTCTTATCTATGTTTAGCCACATGGCTTGATACCTTTTCTCAGTTCTGCCTTTTCATCTTGCTTCCCCTGTGTCTGGCTGGGAACTCTTCAGTCTGTCCTTTGTTTTCCCAGCAATCTCCTAGTCTGCTCACCTTGCCTATATTTCTTGCCTGGCTACTGGCCAATAAGCGTTTTATTAAACCAGTGTACAAGAGCATTATCCCACAGCATTGGTCGAAATTTCAAGGGGAAATTACCTATAGCAGAGAATGCTTCTTAATCATTCAACATTGAGTTTTTGTCTTAGCAGGGAGGTAGGCAGTCTAGGACAGATGAACATTAATCTAGAGGACAGTGATCTTTGCTAGAGGCTGTGTGAGCCATGCTTAGAAGACCCAGGGAACAGCAAATGTGACCCAGGGGCCTGACAAAACAAAACCAGCCTGAGACTCAGGGCTTTCAGAAAGCTGGGGACCAGGCAGGATGAAAGAGGTGAGCAGAAATGTGCTGCCATATGCATCCTGGATGTAGCTAGGGTCATGATGGGTCTTACAGGGTACACTGAGAATGTAGACCTTCTTCAACACTTTGATGGGTCTGTGAAATGGCTAAACTGTCCCATAGGAAGATTTCTTTCCACCTGGCAGGAGTGATGATTACAGCACAGACTCTTACCAATACCTATTATGTGCCAGATGGTGTTATTTTGCATAACTATTAAGACAATATTTGTTGTTTTCCAGTTCAGATCACAGACTCTGAATTAGCTTCCTTGTCTGGGGCGGTGTGTAAATAAATCAGAGTATTCAAACTTGATTGTAGACTCTGATGTCGCTGACTGTAATTTCATCTTTCTAAACCCTGTGCAGTGGCCTTCCATAAATCTGAAGGCATCTAAAATTAAAGACCTAAACAAGTGACTTTATGTCATTTTTAAATACACTTGATTAATTACATATAGTAACTCCAGAATACAAGAGGAAATTCAAAATTTATTGTGAAGTAGGATCCAACTGTGATGAGGTAGCTAGCATCAACATACAGGAGGGAGTGGAATCTGGTGGGAGAAGAGTGGGAGGACTGTGTGAGGCAGAGTGCTTTTGTTTTCTAGTTGGTGTGCAGAAATAATAGGTATCTTCTACAATTACATAGATTCTAAGAGATGATGCATAAAAAAAACCTATGCCATAGTACTCAGATAGGCTAATTATTACCTGCAATCGTGACTGTTAATCTGGAAATAATGGATTCCTTTAGAAAGTGCCCTGGCAGCTTTGGGGAATAACTTTTATTCGTGATAGCTATATTTAATCTTTCAAGCCCAATGACAATGTATATGCCATCTTCTTACTCAGTGGTACACAAGTTATGGAGACCAAAGTATTACACGTTTTGTTTTAGTATGTCCGTGGAAATTAAGGTATTTATTAACCGTTTTTGAATCACAGGGAAAGCCTCATGAGAGGTTATCCAGAAGATTGGAAAACGATGTAAAAGAGATTATTCCATATTAAGTAATTATTATTTTAAAACTAGTAGAACCACTTGGAAGAATGATGAGTACCTTAAAAATTTGACAAATGTAATAGAAGTTGTGGAAAGAACTTGAGAACGTGGCCTCATACTCCCTACAGTCAAAGCACAGTGCCTATATGTGTACAGATCTTTAATTTTCTTGCAAAGGGTATTGGTTAAAAGTTCAACCCATAAGCCAGGTCTAGATAAAGGTCGTTCTAGGCATTAACTCCTTTGGGTTCTTCTTTTGTATAGGGACATTTTGTTTCATTGCTTTAACTAAAATTGCTTGTAGTACTGGAGATCATAATTATCACATTTAGTTTAATCAATGTGCTTTATCCCAAGCTCTATGCTGCAGTTCCTTTGTGAGGAATCAAAGGGACCCATGTATAAAGAAGTGCTTGGGTGAAGTGCTATTTGTGCAGTCTGTGAGTGAGGCCCTCACCCTATATGACCAGGAGGGCAGGCTGAAGTCGAGGTCCTCGCCCAGACTGCGGCTGCACAGTCCACTCAGTTACTGTGAACCACAAATGGTATATTACAATCAGCTGATGGTCCTTAGAACCGGAGATTAATACTTCATTTGTAGGTTTTTCTTTCTTTCTTTCTTTCTTTCTTTCTTTCTTTCTTTCTTTCTTTCTTTCTTTCTTTCTTTCTTTCTTTCTTTCTTTCTTTCTTTCTTTCTTTCTTTC
>CABHPQ010172470.1:38140-54889 GCA_902168405.1 Peromyscus aztecus
CTTCCTTCCTTCCTTCCTTCCTTCCTTTCTTTCCTTTTTTTTTAAAAAAAGCATTGACTATTGCTTTTTGATATCAAGATGGCAAATTGAAAGTCTGTTTTATCTGCAGGTCTCAGATTTTGTATTTTAAAATTTTACTCTTTTTAAAATCAACATTTGTACATATTTTTGGAGTGGATTATGATAGTTTGAGACATATAAATCATGTTTAATGATCAGATCAAGATTATGAGGATTTCCACTTTAAACCCTGACCATGTCTATGTATTGAAATCTTTGAATTACTTTGTTGACATCATGAATTGTCTGAAGTTACCCTATGGTGCTGTAGAACATCATAGTTAATTCTTTCATTTAAATGTGTTGGTATCAGATAATAACCTTTATCTCTTTCTTCTTTCTCACTCCTGCTATCCAATAACCACCATTAACCCTCTTTTTCTAGAACAAATTTTTTAAAGTTTCTCAAAATACGCGAGAACATGCAACATTTGTCACTCTGTGCTTAGTTTATTTCCCTCAAAATGATATTTTCTGCTTCAATCTTTGTTGCTATAAAAAGAACTCCAGCCCCTTGTTTTTATGGTGGAAGAACATTTCATTATATTTATGTATCACCGTTTCCTTATTCGTTTACCCATTGATAGACAACTTGTTTAATACGAGATCTTACTGTTGTGATAATATAACAATGGGTATGGGAGTGAAGGCATCTGCTGTATATTATATCTGTATATTTTGAACATATGTCTAGTACTATTTCTGGATTAAAAAGTATTTCTATTCTTAGTTTTTTTGAGGAACCTCCATTCTATTCTCTATTCTGGATATACTAACATATCCCAAGAAGCAGTTGTCTGGGAATTCCCCTTTCTTCTCATTTCAATAGTTTTTTTTAATTTTTTTTTTTATTTTTGTCTTTCTGGTAATAGTTGTTATAACCACGTTGAATGATATTTTACTGTGGTTTGATGTGTTTTTCCTGATGATTGGTTATATTAAGCATTTACATATACATGTTGGTCATTTGTATTATGTCTCTTTTTCAAAAATGTCTATTCAGATCATGTGTCTATTTTAAAATGATATCCTTGCTGTTGACCTTTCAGAGTTCTTTGAATTTTCTAGCTATTAATCCCTAGTCAGATGGCTAGTTTATGAATATTGTTTTTGTGTCTTCACTCTGTTGACTATTTCCTTGTGTGGAGCTTCTTAGTTTGATCTTGTACCATTTGTCTGCTTTTGCTTATTCCCTGTGCTTTGGAGGCTCTGCTCTTCAAATCTCTGCATATTTATTGTCATGAGGCATTGGTATGTTTTCTCCAGAGTGTATGAGGGCTTCAGGGTTTATGTACAGGAAACCCTTCTCTTATCTGTGTATAGTTGGTTGCTTTGATAGTAAAAGGGAGTTTTAGTTTTTAGCAGCATTGTTTACTGAAGATAGTATTCTTTAGTGTGTGTTCTTGCATATGCCAGTCCATGAATAAAGTACCCTGTTTCTACTTTTCTTAATCTATTCCAAATACAGGTGTCATTTAATTCAGTCAGGTGGCAGGTTATTAATTTCTATCTGATCTTGTGCTTAATCACTCATTTCTAGTTTATGAAACATTGATGGACTATTATGTTTGCTTTCCTTATGTTGCTAAACACCATGAATTTCCAGAAAAAAGTAGCTTCTAGAGTCAAGGCCTATAGTTATTTATCTTTTAAATTAAGAAGAAATTCAATCATAAAAATAAAATTTGATTTTTGTAGTTTGGCAAATAAAAACCATGTATATTTTGGTATTCTGAAATACATATGTGCAGTGACTAAATTGAGCTAATTAATATGCACATTACTTACGCTGAACTCTCTTATTTCTTTCTTTTCTTCCTTTCTTCTTTTCTTTTTTGAGTAGAGAACACTTAAATTAAAATCTTAAGTCACTTAAAATTTGTCGCAAAGACCAGGCAGTGCTGGTCAACCAAGATGTGGTGGATCTGTGTCAATGTCCTCCTCTAACCAATATCAGTGGTCAGAACTATTGGCAAGTGTTTTTCAAGAACATATGCATTATTACTAACTATAGTCACTAATTTGTGTGGTATGGGCTTGTAATTATTGATAATTGTTGATATTAATAATGAAGGTGTCTGACTTTCCATCCACAATTCAAAAAATTTCAAACAAATCAAATTCCAAATCATTAAATACTCCATATAATGCTCCATGTAAATTCTGACTTGTATTCTTTAAGGGGATATAAGAATTCTATACCCATTTATCATCATCTTAAACAAAATGTTACTTGCAGAGTATAATAAATGGTTTTAAAACAGCATTTTTGCTCTTTGCGTTACCAAAAGGATCATGCATACCCTTAATTGGTTGTTTCTTTTAGAATCAATTCTAGTTCAGTGTCTTTCATGGTTGAACAAGTTTTTAATCTTTCTAATTGAAATAATTTAAAACAGCATTTGGATCAGCACTATATAATTTGTAGTAGGAGCTGGAGTGAGGAGGTATAGGATGGAGTTTTAAAAATTTACCTTGAATGACAGAAACCTAGTACCATAGACTGACATCATTTTTACTGTTTTAATAGTTCAATTCTGCTTTTCTGTAGGGCTAGCATTTGAAGTTTGCCCCACAGCAGTGTCCAGTTACCAGTAGCTCTTACTATCAATACTTGATAGAGGAGAGCATCGATACACAATCTGATCTACCACCTCTTAGTTAATCAGCCCTGCCTAGTCTTTGCAACAACTTCTTGCTCCTCATCTCTTTTTCTTCCAGCACACACACAGGAGAGGCTCTTGGAAGAGTTATGGGACAGAAAAGAATATAATAAAAAATGTACTATCTGAAATTATCAAGGAAAAAAATACATTAAAAAAAGAGAACAAAACAAAAACTAAAACAAAATACAGTTCCCTGTCTTGACTACTTGAAAAAATAAGAAACAAATACATTCTTCACAAGTCATCTGGCCTTTCTAAAGAGTTCAGAGTGACACAGGTATTTTATTTTTCTTCTGTCTTGCCCAAGCACAGTCCAAGCTTCTCCCCTGGGCTCAGCTCTCACTCTGAGTCCTCTCATTCTTTACTCTCCCATGGTCCTGAACGACTTCCATGTTCAAGCAACCTGTTCCATGTTGCAATGCTTTAGGTGCTCTGCTCTTGGATCCTGTGGCACTTCCTCTTCTCTTCCCATTGAATTTATTCCAAGACACTGCTTAAATGTGTAGGTTGAATGCCAAGCAGTCTGTGCTTAAATAAAAATACTGCCCAGTTCTCTGAAAGCCTTTCTGACATCCATAGACAAATGCCATCTCCCTCTTCTTTTAAAACTCCCTGTCAGTGACTGGGGAGACGGCTCAGCTGGTGAAGTGCCCATTAGCCAAGCACGGGGACTTGAGGTGGGACACCCAGGACACATGTAAGGAAGCGTGGCACAGAAGTGTGTAATTCTAGGTCTGGGGGAGCAGAGATCAATCTAAATCTCATTGATCTCAATCGGCCGAGCCAAATGGGTGGGCTTTGGGCTCACTGAAATATCCTCTCTCAAAAACTGGAGAAGGATCAAGGAAGACACTTGACTTTTGGCTTTCACTTGCACATGAACGTGTGTGCATGCACACCCACAGACAGATCTGAGATGGGATACTCAGAACACACATAGAAAAGCATAAAATTACAATTGCATATATTTACCATGTATGGAATTAATCATACACACACACACACACACACACACACACACACACACACACACACACACTCCAAGACAATAGCAGGTGAGACACAAGCTTCTGGTTCAGGAAAAGTAATGGAAGGACACTGATCTCTCTCATAACACTACATGATAAATACTTGTTTAAATTTCTAGCTACCATGTATTTTGTTGGAAAAATCACTATGTTCACACTAAGCTTTGTATGTTACTCTAGGCAAATGCCATTTGCAGCCTAAACATTTGAAGAGCACAAAGTGGGCTAGCATCATTCATTATTTGCTTGCTTCATTCAGAAACAATTTTCGAAGCATAATTATCCTTCATGAATATTTTAATAAGCCATAAATCATCATTTACATGATAAGAATACTAATTGACTTTTCCCCTCTCCTGCCACAAAACTTTAGGGATAACATTGAGGAAAGGGGTCAATTACTTTCATTATTATTTGCTATGTGAAAATGAAATGAGATTTACTGTATACCATCCAGTGTTATAGTTTTTCTTCCCCCAAGTTTATTGTCTTTTACACACCTCAAAGTTGTACAGCTATATCAGTGATAACATTGCATCTATATTCAGCTACATGCTATGCGAAGATACTATTCCATTCATATAATAAATGATTCATTGACTATGCTTTTCCTGATGAATTTTACATGAAGTAAATAAGGAGTGAGGTTGGAAGAGGAATGGTCATGTTAGCTTTTTAATGGACACCAAAGGTATAATTTTTACAGGGACTTTGTGTGGTCAGCTTTTTTTCTGCTCCAATCAGTTAGGGGTCCTCTCTCTCCAATCCCAATAGTTTTTAGAATAATATTTTAATTTTATATCATAACTCCTCTCCCAACTGTTCCATATCTATCCTCTCTACCATCACCTGCCCACCCAACTTTCATGTTTCTGCTTTTTCCCAATCAAGTCCAGTTTGTATTGTCCATATACTCAAGAGAGTAAGACCTGCCCCGGAGTGTAGTCAACCTATCTCTTTTCAAGAAAGTGGAGATAGAACACAGTGGTTAAAGGAGGAAAATGGGACAGAAAGGGTTATATGAAGTGGGGGAATGGGAGGGCAGTATAGAGAAGAGATATGAGCTAACTCCCCAGCCTTATCTCCCCTTTTGAATTATTTTATTTCTAATGTTTTATTACATTGGTTTATCATTTTCAATTACTGCATTTAAGATTATTCATTTTCAGACAGCATAGGTGGTGTACACCTTTAATTCCAGCACTAGGGAGACAGAGGAAGGCAGATCTCTGAGCTCCAGGACAGCCTGGTCTATCTAATGAGTTCCAGGACAGCCAGGTGTAGCTAGAGTTTTCCTGCCTGGCCCACAGTCAGGATAAATCTCTCTCACCTGCCAGTCCCACAGCCGCTCAGACCCAACCAAGTAAACACAGAGACTTATATTGCTTACAAACTGTATGGCCGTGGCAGGCTTCTTGCTAACTGTCCTTATAGCTTAAATTAATCCATTTCCATAAATCTATACCTTGCCACGTGGCTCGTGGCTTACTGGCATCTTTACATGCTGCTTGTCCTGGCGGCGGCTGGCTGTGTCTCCTTCCACTCCTGTTCTTTTCTCCTCTCTGTTAGCCCCACCTATACTTCCTGCCTATCCACTGGCCAATCAGTGTTTTATTTATTAACCAATCAGAGTAATTTGACATACAGACCATCCTACAGCAGCCAGGGCTACACAGAGAAACCCTGTCTCAAGCCTCCCCACCCCCTACCACCCCCTGGTGCAAAAGATTATTAATTTTCAAAACTTTTGATAGTAGAATGTTAGTATTCCTTTAATAAATAAATAAATAAATCTTTAATAGCATAAAATGTCTCTTTTATCTATTTTTTTCACACAATATATTTTGATCAGCATTTCTAATCTCAGCACTGGTGAACCAGAGAAGTGAGGGGTCCTGGAGTCTGCTGTCCAGGTAGTCTGGCTGAAGTGATGCACTTAGGATTCAATAACAGACCATGTCTCAAACAATAAGGTAGAGTGTCACTGAGTAAAATACTCAACACCAATTTCTGACCTCCATATAAACCTACACACGTGTGCTCTCCCATATACATGTACATGTACACATGCATGAAGAGCTTTTGAAACTAACATATATTGGATGTTACTTATATTTTGTTTACATTTCTATCATTCATATTTTCTATTTTAAATTTTGTACTTTGTCTATACATTTCATGTAAGTGCCCAAATATTCTGGTAAATATAAAGAAAGAAGAAGTCAAGGTTTACACCTTGAATTTTGAAATTGCATTTGTTTCTTAATCTTCAAATATATTATATTTCTGTTATAAAACCTACCTGGACATTTATAGTCTGAATGGTCACGGTCATTTCAGAATCCATGCTGGATGTTTTATGACATCTTTTCCTGGGTTTCTAGACAGCATATTTTACTTTTTAAAAATGAGTGTTCATTTTAACCTCATTTTTTATTTTTTTACACTTTCAAATCATTTAGGGTAATTTTTGATGTATAAGAAAGTAGTAAGAGACTACAGAATCAACATCCATTGCACACCTGGTATCCCTCATTGGGAAATTCTTTCAGCCAGTTCTCTTAGTGTAGTACAGTTTTTTTTCTAATTGATGAATCAATATTGTATTATTACTATCTATCATTGTTTATATTGATTTACATTTTCTTATTTTTTAATGTTATTTTTATATACCAGGATTTCATTCAGTATTCTGTATTACATTTAGATATATGTATCCTTGGGTACATCTTGGTTTCCATGTTTTGTAAGATTATTTTTTTAAATGAACTTAATAATTTTGAGAAGTACTATTATTATTTGATTATTAACTTAACATCATGGCTTATTAGAGATAAGGAACACAAACACTGTTGGGGCTTCATATTAAAGGCCTTAGTTCTTCCAGAAGAATACACAATGCATATGTAATGTGTGTAACTTAATGGGTGTGCATGTGTAAAAACTATCACCATAATAAATGCCACAGGCTTTTCCATCACCCACAAAAGTTTCCTCACTCCCACCTTTCCTTTCTTCCTGTTTGCTTATTATTTATTTATTTATCTTTTATTCTTCTCTCATACATTACTTCTAGACTGCAGTTTCCCCTCCTTCTACTCTTCCCTGTCCTCCCCCCTACCTCCCCTTTTCCCCAGATTCACTCCTCCTCTGTTTTTCTTTAAAAAAAGAGCAGGCCTCCTAGGGATATCAACTTCACCTATTGTAATAAGTTACAATAAGACTAGGCACAAATTCTCATATCAAGGCTGGTCAAGGCAACCCAGTAGGAGGAAAAGGGTCCGAAGAACAGGCAAAAGAGTCAGAGATACACCCCTGCTCCCACTGTCAGGAGTCCCACAAGAATACCAAGCTACACAAACATAATGTATATGCAGAGGACCTAGCTCAGACCCAATCAGGCTCTTGTGATTGTCCTTTCAGTCTGTGATCCCCTATGAGCCCAGCTTAGTTGGTTCTGTGAGCTGTGCTCTTATGGTATCCTTGACCCCTCTGACTTTTGAAATGCCCTCCCCCCAAGTCCTCTCTGGGGTTCCCCTGGCTCTGCCTAGTGTTTGGCTATGGTTCTATACATCTGCTCCCATCAGATGTTGGATGATGCCTTTCTAATGACAATTAGGCTAGGCATTGATCATTAGTATAGCAGAATATCATTAGTAATCATTTCATTGAATTTTTTTTTTCTACCAGTCGTTTGGTTCTATCTTTGGTCTCTGGGCTATCCAGCCTCTGGTTCCCAGCCATCCAGGTGAGTGTCAGGCATTGGCTCCCTCTCATGGTGTAAGGCCTCAAGTTGGACCAGGCATTGGTCAGCCATTCCCATAAGTACTGTACTGCCATTAATTTCAGCACGTTTTTCAGGCAGGACAGATTGTAGGTGGAAGGATTTGTTGCTAGGTTGGTGTCCAGTCCCACTGCTGGAATTGGGGGGCATTTGTAGTGGGGCGGGGAGAGGCGATGTGGAAACCTAGTGCAGTGGAAACCCCTGGAATCTTTGAGAGTGACCCTAGCAAAGACTCCTAGTAATGAGGGGTATGAAGCCTGAACCAGCCATCTTCTATGGCTTCTAAAACCAGGCAAGCCTTCTCTCTCTCTCTCTCTCTCTCTCTCTCTCTCTCTCTCTCTCTCTCTCTCTCTATCTCTCTCTCTCTCTCTCTGTGTGTGTGTGTGTGTGTGTGTGTGTGTGTGTGTGTGTATGACCCACTCGGAAGCTCTGGCTGGCCTGATAGTTATACTTATCCTGTCCTAGCCGCCCATAGAGGGGCATTACAGGTGTGTTCCACCACATTTCCTCTTCCACATGGCATGGTTTTCATCAGTTTTTACCTGATATGTTTCTCATAATTAGATTGATTATGAATTTTTATGAGGAAAACACTAGAGATAAAGTATTGCTACAGATCATGGTATGAATTTGTACCACCCACATGACACATGATGGATGATGTCAATCTGAGTGAGTGACCAAGGCAGGGTTTCTCGTCGTCATCGTTATCCAGAGTAGTTAGTTACTCTGCTTTCTTCTTTCCATGTGTACTCCTAGTAAGGAAGGGGGTCAGTATGCAGGACTCACATTTAAAGAGGGAGGGCCTGTAATTCATCTCCTCGAAAGAGGAGACTTTACATAAATTATTTAAAGTTCTTCACAGGATGTTTATCCCTTTCATTCTATGAATTTATTTATTGCATAACTTATCTTGGCATGGGCTTACACTTACACTTTGTGTTGTAATCCACTGCCACTTTGTGTATGTTGTTTCTTAGACTGATGCAGCTTTGGGCTGTGTGAGTTCTTTTATTTGGTTGCTATTTTTCTTTAAAGAAACTCCATGTGTATGCTCATGTTTTCAAAAATTTATTTCTTTATGTTACTTACTTATATTTATGTATTAAGCCAAGCATGAGTTCACATTGATGTTCCCAATTCTACTCATCACCACATGGATCATTTTAGTTTTTCTTGTGCTTGTTTGTAGTTAAAAAAATCATTTCCATTTAATACTCTTATTTAAAAATGGATTATTTATCTTTATGTGTGTGAATGTTTTGCCTGAGTGTATACCAGTGCCCATAGAATTCAGAAGAGGACATTGGATCCCTGGAACTGGAGTTGTAGACAGTTGTGAGCTGCCATGTGGGTGCCGAGAACCAAGCCTGGTCATCGGGAAGAGCAGCCAGTGCTCATAACCGCTGAGCCATCTCTCCAGTCTCATGTAGTTTTTTGATTACAAAAGTGAGAAACCTGGCCTCACCATCCACCATCCATTTATGTGAATGTTAGTTCCCACATGAAGGTTCTTTATCCCCTGCCTCAAATTTAGATTGAAGACTTTATAAGAAGTTCCTATCAAATTTTCATGGCACAATTGATTTTTCATATTTTTAGAAGTTATTTCAGAAAATAGAGAAAAGCAAGAGCCACCCATCTTATTTTCCAATGCTATCATAATCTTGTTAGTAAAACCACGGGCAACATGATTAACTTTCAGGTTGACTTTTATGAAGATATAGTTTCAAAAATCTTAACTGGAATGTTCTCCAACCAAATTTCATGGTGCATTAAAAAGGTAGTACATCAAATTAAGTTCTGCTCATCCCACAGGGGCTAGGATGCCTTCATACAAGAAATCCATCAATACAACTTACATTTATTGAACTGAAAAGAAAAAAAAACATAGGTTTATCACAATTGCTCCACAAAAGTCATTAAACTTTATCATCTATTTATAAATAAAAACTCTTAGTACATGAAGACTAGTAAGGACCTTTGCTGGAAATGCCAACTGTATCAGTGCATTTTTAGTTACCATGATAAAACACCTGATGAACTGATGAACTTTATTTTTTTCTTTCTTTTTTTAATTATTTAATAATAAAACACCTGATGAACTGATGAACTTTATTTTTTTCTTTCTTTTTTTAATTTAATTCAATTTAATTTAATTTTTCTTCATTAAGAAATTTTCTACTCATTCCTCATGCTATCCACAGACCCCCCCTTCCCCTTCCCACCCCCCAGCCCTCTTTCCCAAGCCACCCCGCATCCCCATATCCCCCAAATCGAGGTCTCCCATGGAAAGTCAGCAGAGCCCAGCTCACTGAGCCTAGGCAGGTCCAAGACCCTTCCCACTGCACCAAGACTGTGCAAGGTGTCACACCACAGGCACTGGATTCCCAGAAGCCTGCCCATGCACAAGGGACAGATCCCAATCCCCCTGCCTGGGTGCCCCCCAGGAAGAGGCAGGGTGCTGGGGGGGGGCGCTCTCAGGAATCCACAAGGTTGACCCCACATTGGTCTGCTGGCAGTGGTTCAGAGGGTGCCTGGACCGGTCTACTCTGGTGACCAGCCTAGCAAATAACCTAGCTGTCATCATAGAGCCTTTGTCCAGTGACAGATGGAGGCAGATACAGAGATCCACGGCCAGGCACCAGGCTGAGTTCCAGGAATCCAATTGATGAGAGAGAGGAGAGATACTGCAGGCTAGGGACAACGAGATCATGATGGGAGGACGTGCAGAGATGACGGACCACACTAGTGGAATTGATGAACTTTATAAAGTAAAGAATTTATTCTGGTTCATGGTTCTGATCTGAGCCGAGCAGTCATATGTGGTGATAACTTGGCGGGTAGAGTCCTGAGGTGATGTTGAACATTACATAGTAGAAGACAGGGAGTGTTCCCTTATATCTTCTGATCTCTGGTTTTTTATGTAGTACGTAATGTTGAGCTATGGGTGCTACACTTAAGGAGCATATCTCATCCTAACCATCTCCCGAATATCTCACCTCTGAACACCATTGTTCGGTTATGTTTTACCCTTTCCTTCTCTCACAGTGGACTTTAAACTCCGGCATGTGAACCTTTGTCTGGGAGTCTGGGAAGGCACTTTCCTAATATTTACGTCTGAGGTTCAGCTTTGCTGGGCAGAATTTCCTGGCTGCACTCTTTTGTTCTTAAATGCCTTTGCTACTGTGAAAATTTCAGGTCACTTTCTCGAGGGTGGAAAGTTCCTGCTGAGGTTTTCTACTAGGTGAACCCGGACAACCTTAAATGTTATCTGTTTCTTCTCTCTTGCTGCTTTGAGACTTCTCTTTGTATTTAACCTTTGAGATCTTGACTCTAATTAGTCCTGGATTAGTCTTGGTTGAGTTTAAAATTGCCTAGGTTTCTCTTCCCGTGTACTCGAACACCTGTGTCTTTCTCTGTAGTTTGATAAGTTCCACTATCATCTCTTGGAATTAGCTCTCTGTCCTTTAACACTCTCTGTGACCCAGGTAATCCTTTATTTACTGTTTTCTTCAATGCACTATTTTCTTACTATAATGCTAAACAAAGGTACTGCTGTCTCTCACTTCTGTAATACTCGGGAAGTTATTTCTGTGCACAAATAGCTGTTCAAATTGATGTTTCACACTTTTGATTTTATTTTTGCCTTTTATTGAAAATAGATTATTTTCTTATACAATTTCTCCTGATTATGATTATAGTTTCCCCTCCCTCTACTCCCCTCAGTTCCTACTCATCTTCTCTCCCCTCCATACCCTTTATTTTTTTTTTCTTTTTGGTTTTTTTCAAGATAGGGTTTCTCTGCGTAGTTTTGGTGCCTGTCCTGGATCTCGCTCTGTAGACCAGGTTGGCCTTGAACTCACAGAGATGTGTCTGTCTCTGCCTCCTGAATGCTGGGATTAAAGGCATGTGCCACCGCCACCCACCTCCACCCCCTTTCTATTTCTCATTAGAAAAGAATAGGCTTCTAAAAGATAACAACCAAACCTGACAAAATAACATATAGTAAGATAAAATAACAACCATCACATCAAAACTAGACAAGTCAATCCAACAGAAGATTAAGAGCCCCAAGAGAAGTCACAAAAATCAGAGACCTATTTGTTCATGAATTCAGGAGTCCATAAAAATACTAAGCTGAAATTTATAATATATATGCAGAGGACCTGGTGTAGACCTGTATAGGACTTATGTTTGCTTTTTTAGTCTCTGTGAATTCATATGTGCCATTTCAGTTGATTCAGAGGGACTTGTTCTCCTGGTGTCCTCCATCCCCTCTGGCTCTTACACTCTCCTCCCTTTTCTTCCTCAGGGTTCCCTAGGCTCTGAGGGGAGGGATTTGAAGGAGACATTCCATTCAGAGATGTGTATTTCAAGGACTTCCTCTGCATAGTGTCTGGCTGTGGGTCTCTGCATTTGTTCCCATCTGTTGCAGGAGGAAGCTTCTCTGATAATGACTGGATAAGGTACTGATCTATAAATATAGCAGAATATCATTAGGAGTCATTTTATTGATACTTTTTTTTTTTTTAGATTAGTAGTGTTTGGTTTTACTCTAGATCTCTGGGCTATCTAGTCTCTGGTTCTTGGTCACTCAAGCAGTATTGCATATGAGTTCCATCTTGTGGAGTAGGACTTAAGTTAAATCAGATATTGATTGGCTACTCCTACAAGTTCTGTGCCACTATTGCCCTAGCATATCTTGCAAGCAGGATGGATTATAGGTCAACGGTTTTGTGGCTGGGTTGGTATTTATGTTTCTCTTTTGGTAGCTTACAGAGTGTCTTCCCACACCAAAGATACTAGAATGTGGGTGTAAAGGCGCCATATAGGTACCAGCTTGACTTCTTTATGTTCAATGAGTTGTGTGGGTGTTGTCCTGGGCAATGGGGCTCTGTTGTCATTTGTAGGGAGCAATCACTGTCTTAGCAACAGCCTTGCTTTTTGTGGATTTCCATGGGACCCCCTTGGCCAACAACTCAATTGAATGCAACCTAGTCCTGGTACTGGAAGCCTTGTTTGGTGACAAGAGATGGCCGGTTGGGACTCCATATCCCCCATTAAGATCATCTTCTTATATTTTAGGAAGTTTTCATTTTATTAGGTTTCCATACCATCCCTTAAATGCCCCTCAATCCCAGCTGTCTCTCCCCTGATTATCTTCCTCAATCCTATTTCCCCCTTTCTTCCACATATGATCCTCCCATTCCTGTCCCAACTTGCCCCCAGTCCACCCATAAAATCTCTTCTCTTGCCCTCTCTCAGGGAGATCCATGTGTTTCCCTAGTCCCTTCCTCTATAACTAATCTCTTTGGATCTACCGATTGCAGCTTGGTTATCATTTATTTAATGACTAATATACACATATAAGTGAATACATGTCATATTTATCTTTGTGGTTCTAGGTTACCTCACTCAGAATGATTTTTTTTAGTTCCATCTATTTACCTGCAAATTTTATGATGCCATTTTTTCTTTAACAACTGAGTAATACTCCATTGTGTAAATGTACCACATTTTCTTTATCCATTCTTCTGGTGAAGGACACCTAGGTTGTTTCCATACTTTTTAATCCCTTTCAAACAGTTTATCAATTAGAGAATAAGCATGCAAATATATGAGCCTATAGGAGCCATCTTCATTCAACCCACCATAGTTTCCATAATTTCTTCTCCCCTTAGTCTCATTGCTTTTGTTAGAGTTGTAGATCTTTTATTTATTACTGTTTTTTACTTTATTTTCATATATCATTCATTTCTATTCTGGTTTCCACCCAAGGTTTTGTGTTTCTGCTCAGTGACTGGATTTACTTTAACTGACAGCCCAAGTCAATGGTCTTAAGAGGAAAGTGAACTCCCTTTCCTTCTGTGTCTCCAACATGAGTCTTACAGCATGCATTTTTCAGTGGACTTGCTTCAGGAGCATTTGATCCAGGCCTGCTGGTCCCAAGGTAGACAATGATGGCTATGTCAGCACGACAAAATTTGCTATGAGCTCCAGGGGACAGGAAAACACACAGTTTGATGTTTCCCAAAGCAGTGTGTGTACACAGCCTTCTCATTACAGCACTACCCTTTAAGTCAACATGGGGAAAATATACCCCAAGCACCAGCTCTGATGCAGCTTCCAGATTAGCTAAATTCATAATGGCTTCCTTTTCTGTACCTGTCTTTAAGCTATTTTGTCCTTTATATCTTCTACCTTTGTTGCAGGATATTTGATCACATTGTGAACACTGAGATTGTGTTATTTACTGGAAATATCTCTAGCTGTGGTGTGACTCAGCCCTAGCACTTACCTTTAACCTAAGAGCATTCTACTTGAATATTGTAAACAGGATTAAATAAAGTCAACCATAGGTTAAGAGGAACAAACAATCAGTTGACAGGAAGTGAACAAAAAACCATAGAGAGCAGGAGGGAGTCAGGAAGACAGAGAGATGCACAGGAAGTAGAAGGGAGGGACATTCAGTTTGAGGAGTTTTGTTTGAGATGACATAGGAGAAAGCTCTTTCTGGAACATCTGTGGAGAAGGAAGGTCAGCCAGGTGCTTTCTCTGCCTCTCTGAGCTAGCAGATTTTCACCCCAGCATCTGGCTCTGGCATCCTTGTTGGTAAAATGGAGATTTAGTTGAAAACAACACACTTTTCTCCTACTATTCAGTTTTCTTTTCACCAAGGAGAAGCAAGGAAGTGCTGGTGGCTTTAAATTGTCACTTCAGCACTCAAATTTCTTTTTAAATTAAGATTTTGGAAATATGTTATAAAATTTGATTTATTAAAGTACAAGTCTGACATATTTACAAGAAAGAAGTTGCAAGACAATCGTATTTTCAAGTTTTAGGTCTGTCTTTTGGTGTTTTAACATATTTGAGAAAGTCAAGTATATTGAGTAATTGTGATTTGAATGTCTAAAGGAATATGATTAATTATGTATGTAAGTGGTATTAAATGCTTTACAAAGATTTTATCTCTTAAATTTAATAATTATTGTACAATATTCAAAGAATAAGTGGTTGTGAAACTTCTATTTTAGGCAAAAATTCAGGAAAAAAATAAAATTTCTCAAGGGATCTACTTTTAAGCAGATCTTTTAAAATATATGTTTGATATAGAAACATAAAAGTAACAAAGAATATTTTTCCATTTATGAAAACCTACTTTTTCATATTCACACATTTAAAAACATCAAATTATCTTTTATTACAGATGGCATTCAGTATTGCATTGCAATAATTTGGAGTTAAAACTATAAAAATTGAATAATATAAAGAAAATCATGTTGAGAACACTTTACCTTTGTAGAAATAAATGATAAGGGAAAACTTATTAAAAGAGATGGCAAAAGCTAAGACAGGCAGACTAGTTCTGAGAGTCAGCAGCCCATGGGTAAAATGAAGCTGGAATGGACTTGAGTGCCAGCAGGTATCAGGGAGAGATGGAGGAACAGTACTGAGAGTAGTCAGTCTCATATTACAGGCAGGGTGCAGGGGCATGAGAAACTTGAGCTTTCGTGGGTGGCCCCAAGGCTTCTGGCCTAAGAAATTGGATAATAGGAATGGTAATGACATTTGCTGAGACTAGAAAGGCTGTGGATGAATTGATTGTGGGTGAGAGCTGGCCATTGAAAGCTTTATTGCGGAAATAGGTTTTTGAGGTTACCTGTTAGGCATCTAAATGGAAATGTCAAGCAGGGCAGTACACATGTAGGGTCTTGGCTGGCTATGGATGGCACTTCCAGTCTTGTGAGGAGGGACTTTGTGAGTTCCACCAGGGAAAGAAAAAAACAAAACAAAACAAAACAAAACACCCCAGATAAAAACAGTGAGGAGAATGGGAATCATCTATGTGGCTTATTAGAGCCACGGTAAGTTGATTTATAGTCTGTATGACCTCCATCCAAGTATTTCATCTTGCTGGATGGATTGGAATTGTAACTTAATTTTTTGAGACAAACAGATTATTTTGATGTGTTGGAAAGTCTCTTTATCTAGAGACTGTTGAGCCATTTGTGGCTGTGGCCTTGTGCTTCTGTAAGTTAACTTCAGCAGGTGCAACTTTTATTATTTTCTGTTAGAATTGGAACAGCATAGGCAGACCTCAACGCCCTTGACTCTTGCCTGAATCTTGGAAAAACATTTGTAACAAGTGGCTGTCAACCTCTTGCTTGAGCAGCTGCGGTGCTCATCGTTAGAAACTCCACACAAGTGTTTATGGCTTTTATTATCCTCAGGTTTCCCTTCTACTGAACCAGGCTGTAGCCGAATTTCTAAACGGTGTTATTAAATAAGAAACACAGAGCCAAATATATGGGTAAAAGCCTTAGAGATCAGGGAAACAGTGAGAGCCACCAACCACCTTAGCTCACCAGCTCTGTCGCCTCCAAAATGTGACTCCTTACTGTCTAACCTGCTCCTTTATTGTCTTGCTGTTCTGTCCTCTCATTGGCTATCTTAGCCCAGCTACCTCACTTCCTTGCTACTGCCTGTCTGTACAGACCTCCAGGTCTCTATGGTTGGTACTGGGATTAAGGGCGTGTGTCACCATGCTTGACTGTTCCCTAGTGTTTCCTTGAATGCACAGAGACCCTGCTTGCCATGTGATCGGATTAAGGGTGTGTGCTACCACTGCCTGACTTTTGTTTACGGTTTGCTATTTCCTCTGATCTCCAGGCAAACTTTATTTATTAACATACAAATAAAATGTCACCACATCAGCACAAATAAAATATCGCCATACCAGGCATTCTTTTTTTGTATCTCCAGCAGTAATTCCCGTTTTACTTTAAGCACCGCTCAGAGTAGAATCAATCTGTTGAGCACTTCAGGACCATTAGCACAAGTTTCCTGATATATGAATTTCAGTGTTCAGTGTGATAGGCTTCAGAATTCTAACCAGTGCTCTGCCTCCCTGGTACCATTTCCCCCAAACTGTACAACTCCCTGAGTGAACCCTGGAACTCTGGATGTGGTCTTAATAGTGAGTGTATTTAGTCTCACCATAATCCATTTTGTTTAGACAACACATTTGCATGACTACATGCTAAAAAATTTTTAAAACTCTGTTTTGAATTGAAATGGGATGACATCATTTTATCCCCTCTGTTTCCTCTGTCCAGTCACTCTCAGGTGTCATTCCTTCAGTCCTTCCCATGTTTCCTCCCCTTTCAAGTTATTAGCCTCTTTTCCTCTGATTATTATTGTTACATAC